>JASVER010000093.1:2321415-2348864 GCA_030449065.1 Oceanodroma leucorhoa
TCATAGCTGTCCTGCTGCACAATGGCTTCCAGCTCCTCCTGCTTGCCACCCATGCTGCGTGCATTGGTGTAGATGCACTTGAGCCGGGCTATCGACCTCACCCCTGAGATTGGCACGCCACCCCTAGGCTCATCTCTCTCGAGCGTGGCTCTATCCCCTTCCYCCTTYGTACCTAGTTTAAAGCCCTCTCAATGAGCCCCGCCAACTCACGGGCGAGAATCCTTTTCCCCCCTTTGGGACAGATGTACTCCATCTGTATCCAAGCAGTTATATATATGTAAAAATTCATCAATCGTGGCCAATTCAAGGACAGTACGTATACTGAGAAAAGCAGTAAATGTATTGTTCATATTGAACAATTCAACTGTCTCCACTCACAGGGGCTGACAAATTTATTTATTTTGCACATCCCTGGTAGATGTGCCCTCATCTGATTCTTATAAAACTGCTTAAGTCTCTTGAGCTTGTGAAATATCATTTAGATCAATTAGATGAAGTGGAATCAAAAGTGTTCAGTGGCTAAGACAAGATATGTGGAATAAATGTACCAGTAGATTGCACAACAATAAAATGACAAAATAGACTATTTCATTCTAGACATTAAATCTTTGCTGCTCACCTGGATCCTCAATTTTGGTCCTTAACTCAGAAGCTGATTAGGAGAATATGATAATTCAGGAAATTAAGTAAGACATGCAGACTGGATTCACAGCAGGCGTTTCTTCCAATACAGCAACTGGCACAGCTGGTCTCCAAGTGCAAGTAGTGGCACAGCACTAGGTCTTCCACTTCAAAATCACTCCCTGGTATATCAGGCATTTCATGCACTCCAGTCTTGGGGGGAARAAAAAAGAATTCTTACACACAATGTATTTTTTTCAGTTGTCTATTCAAGCGTATGACAAATTGCTGAAAAAGACAGCTGTTTACAACAATACCTTTTTACAAATTGTTCCTCTTATTACTGAAAAGTTTTAGGTACAATTCATTCTGTTCAAGGTGACCTCCAGTTTGGACCTTGAATACTTAAAAGTTGTTCAAACATACAAGTTATAAAACTTGTGAGGATAAACAAACAGGTTAATATAGAAGAGTGGCTGTATGGGTGTTTATACTAAGCTTGAGTTCATGCCAAGTGTGAAGTAGGTGTCTAGTTCAAAAGGCTCTTCATGTAAATAATAAAAGTGTGTGTCTTCTCCCAAAGAAACAGCACTTTTCAAATGTTGTTAAACATTTCTCAACTTACATGATGTCCTGGCCAACCCCAGAGAATGGAGAATGTGATGAATAATTCTGTACAGAAATGTTTATACAAAATTTGCCRTGGTGTACAGATGAAGGCTATGACAAGTTTTACTACTGTAGAAATATAACTTACCTACCTGAAACCTCTCACAGAACTAAATGCACCTATTTGTTATACCACTTTGTTGGTGGCATCAGAATAGTCAATAACATCATGGGATGCTGACGTTAGATGGAAAGTCCAATGTCTTCTGACAAAGAAGATTAAATTTTGCATATTGGTCTGGTTTTCTCCAAGAGGCTGATCCTGGTCCTTCAGAGTGACACCTGAACAGTGCACAGCTTTTGTGTTGAATTTTCTCTTTCTCCACACATTTTAAATTCATCTTATTTGGATAATGTATATCAGTCATACTGTGTCTGGAATATCAGCATATCCTTAACGAAAATTAGAAAAGTGACAAAATCTATCATTGGCTTAATTTCCCCTGGTTTCCCAGGCATTGGACTGGCAAAATTTATGTTCATTATGAAAATTTTGTGGACCTCCTTCACTTCAGAAGGCCTCTTTCTCTCTGATTTGTATTATTTAGTTTAGAAACCTGTCTTGTTGTAAGACTAGAGTCCAGAAAGCAGCATTTGTTTTACTACAAAATATTTGTGAAGTGCTTGGGATAAACCATTTACATTCCTGCACATACGCTACTATGCTATTATGTATAATAACTATGCATAGCAATAAATGAACACTCAAAGCTTAACTCTTTTTGTTGCTGTTGTATATAAATGCAAACCACTATGACAGCACTGGAGAAGATGATGTTGTTTTTCTCTAAATGTGAAGTATGCTTTGAAGGATACCCTATAGAAGATATAGGAAGAATTCGGTACTCTCAGTATGCACTGAGCTGATCTGTTTGAACTGACCTGAAAGTTGATTAGTTCTTCACAGGAAAAACTGAAGGCAGTGTAAGTACAGGTCTCCAGCTCTGACACAGGTCCTTGCTGTCTAGGGGCACAGGGGGACTGTGACCACAGACTCAGAGCAAAGTCATGCCCCTGAAGAGGAGCTGCAGGCTTGGAGTCTGCTTCTGAAATTCAGGGGTGAGGGGTCTCACTCTTCTGTATCGCTGCAGGCACTGTGTCATCTCCTTTCTTCTTTACGCACCTCAAGAACAGAAACAGCTGGAGAAATACCTAGATCTGAAAAGCCATGTGGCCTTATGTGCCAAACTGCTTGGATGATGGCAATTGTGGGAAGGCTCAGAAAAACCCCAGAGTACCTGGAAAATTTTAAAAGTGAAACACAGARGTAACTAATGAAATTAGATATCCACAGGCTTTAGCAAGAGCGATAAGAGAGCATTTTGAGTACTCAGTTTAGGTAGAGCAACTCTTCAGTTCCATCTTTCCATGGACCAAATCCCAAGAGGCGAGTGGTGCATTACAGCCTCTGGAAAATAGGCAGCAGGGGTCATCCAAATTTTCCTTCTGAGACAGCATAGTTTACAGGGGTCTTCTCTTGACCATAGCTCCAACTGAACACAATATAAACCTCATTATTAAATGTGGTATTTGGACTTCCTAGACACTATCCACATTTTGGTATCTTGCCCTAAGGAAAAACAGATTTTTAAACCTAGAGTAGAGTAAGATTTAGTCTTTTTTACCACTACTACCTAGAAATACATAGAGGTTGAGCAAAACTGAAGATTTTCAGCATTAGGATCTTACAGAAAGCAATTGTTAGTGGCAGTGAAGCTTGCAAACTTGATACCACTGAATCAATGACAATCTTTCTAGAGATTTCAGCGGGAAGAGGGTAAGAGCCCTACACTTGTTTTAATAGTTGTTGCGTAAGATTAAAGATTGAAGAACTATTTCCACACTTAATTGTGATATATATCTACACTCTACATAAGACTCCTTTCAAAAATCCTATTTAGCAAGCCTAGAATCATTCCTTGAAATTACATGAATTAACTTAATTTATATTACCTCCCTTCTTTTTCTTACATAGCAATATTCAGGTTCTGACTATCTGGAACTAATTCTTAGTGATTTTTATCATCTTTACCAAACATTAATGGCAACAGAGATTTATGAATGGAAAGCAGGGTTTTTCTTTGCCTAAAATATCTTCATAAGCATGTGTGTGGGAGGTCAGAAAATGTAAGTGATTTCCATTCACTCCTTCCTTCCTTGCCTTTAAAAAGTGTGACTGGAAAACAAAAACCATCATAGCAAGMGGTCTCTGCTCTTATACAAAGTTAAAACACAACATAGTCAGATTATCTGCAACATTAGGTTTTGGCATATAATATCACCTGCCCGCAAAAAGCTTATCACAGAACCCGGACTTCCATCTCAAACTGATTTTCATGCTTTTTCATGTTTTTTGTATGTAAAGGGAGAAGCTCACCAGAACACGTATGAACTCTGAAAAATACAGCACATGGATAATTGGTTCAAAAATCACAAGGCATTTCTTGATGAGAGATCAGTAATGGCTTGTGAATAGACTTTTTATTTGGGGGAGTTTTTTTTTTTTAAGGAGGAAAGCAGAAAAAGGGGATTTGTGGATAAAATATGTTTCATCTGAGAACTGGAAAAAATCCTYGTAATGAAAAATGCCTGATTTCATTTTCAGACCTTTGATAAACAATTTCTTGCTACAAATCAATAATTTTTGTAATGGTTTTGAAAACAAAAATCAAACAATTTCACAAGTTTTCTGTAAAAAACATCAAAAAGTGGAAGTGGACTATTTTGGATCCATACAAAGTGAGGGCAATGCAAAAAGTGTAAATTTTTGAATAACAAATAACAGATCTCTGGTTTTGTGACCAGTTCCAGTTCACAAGAATATCCAAAAGCATTGTGAAGGTCTTTGATGTACAATATATAGCCGAAGATAATCCCTTTCTCAAAGAGCCCATTTAAGAAAAAGCTCACTGTATAGTATACAGAATAGACAAAGAGGAGTTGAACAGGCTGGTAAAGGAAGAAAAGGGATAATTTTTACAAATATCATGAGAAACAGCTACATCCATATGTGGCCTAAAGGATAGTATGGGGTAAACTGGAAGATATCAGCAAAGATAAACAGTGGTGTCAACCGCAAGCMTTTGAAGAAGAGGCAAGGAAGAGTTTTCCCAAGGTGCAGCTCCTCAGACTGAGTAAGGACCAATCGAGCTGGTGTTCCTGCTCCTGTGCTGCTCAGGGGAGGGCTGACCATGACCAGTTAATAACTGACCATGCATGATCTATTGCCATGTAGAATGAGCTGAGCTACCTGAAAAGAAGCTTGACAGGACAGAAGGCACAATCCTGCTGGCCTGTAGCCCATGTAATACGCTCTTATCAGGTTTATTCTTTACAGGTAACTGGGTATTTACTCCCTGATTCAGACATAGACTTCAAATTTGTTTTATGACATAATGAACTGAAGAACTCCAGCTCAAGAAATGCAGCCTTAGTCATGTTTTTGTCTGAGGGATGCAGGTGCAATGGAGAAGCCAAGAGAGACCCAGAGAGAGGTGAGGAATGAAAACAATACGAGCCATGAAGCGAGAGGATATCAGCAGAAAAGTTTTTTAACTCTGCTGAAAGGTTCTCTTTAGAAGGAAAAGAACTGTTATTACTATATAATGGATTAGACTATTTTTCTTTAAATAGACATTCCGGTGAGGGTTTTTAAAGAGCCCTGGGTTTCAGGCATCGTACCTATGTTGTATCACACTTTAATATATTGGTACATTTGAAAAGGCACAATGGGCCGTGCACTGAAGGGGGCTCTGCCCCTTCAGTTAGACCTACAATAGCGTACTAATTAGTGTGATTTTTCTTACATGTGTTATTGTTTAGGCAGTTGGCACTTGGGGGAATTTTGCAGAGGAAAAATATTTTATCTGGCTCAGTTGTTAATATAAAGCATAAAGTCAGCACAAATCACAACTTTTCTTTCAAGCTGATGAGAAAAAAAGATATATTTAAGTTTTTAATCAGACAATAGCAGGGCAAGTAAAGTGCAGTTTTACTCCATCTCACTTGACAGCCTTTGAATTCAGAAGCTCTGTGTTTAGATAATGAGGTATATCACCAATTGCGACCAAGCCTTGCTCGCTGGAACTTTGTACAGATATAACTGTGCCACAAAGGTATGCTCTAATTATGCTAATCACAGTGCCTTGGCATTCACTCAGAGGAGTCACTCTGTATTCACCAGCAGCAAGAAAAGTGTCAGAACAGCATGCCGCTACTTGGCTACTTCCTTAATAGCCCACCAGCTTCTGTCAAAGGCTGAGTGTCCTGTTCCCATGCAGTTTGTCTAATCTTATGAATTCTACAATTATTTTGTCATTGTGATGGCTGAAGGGTGGTCTGCAAAGAGCCTGATGTTGTTCTAATTGTGGGTGGTATTTGGCAGCCTCTGGAACACTAGAGGAAGATATTCTAATTTTTTTAGACTTTAAAGCAAATAAATAAATAAATAGAAAATTTAATGGGGAAAGGACAAAAACCAGAAAACCTTATAATCCACTGTATATGAAAATCACTGAAATTGGTTGTCTGATGTACAGTTGTGAAAAGTATGCTTATCAATATTCAGAAGCCTACTAAATTCTCTGTAATGAAATATCCTTTCACCTGTCACAAAATAATGAATTTCCTTAAAAAAATTGAGTATGATATTAAATAGGAAATTACATCTGTTGCAGAATTCTCCAGCATGGTATCTGTAGGAGACACCAATGCACCTTATGTTTTCTGGATAAAGTAAATTAAAAAAGAAAACAAGGTAGTGATTTTCCAATCTCTCAGTAGCTGTTTTTCCAGCATAAGACACTTTAAAAGTCTGATTTATAGAGTGCTGCATACATATTCTGTGCAATAAAGCTCTTTTAAACATGTTTCAACCACTAATGACTTTTCTATAAAATCATATTGAGTTAATTCAATAATGCTTATAGAATTCCTAGAGCTATCATTATTTCACCTTGTCCTCATGTGGGAGAGTATAAATCTGAAATTTTTGTGAAATGGCGTAGTAAGTTTAACACAAGGCTTATAGTGAATGCAAAGTGGAYGGTAAATTGGATATTCCACCAGAAATCTGATATAAAATTAAAATAACACAACAGGGAAAGGTAAACCTATGAAACCACATCCTGTTTTCCCCCAATTTAGCAACTGTGTGAGATTAGAATGGGGGGAGGAGAAACGAAGTGCAATCTAAGCTACTCTGACAACTGGCCACTTCATGAAGAAATATTTTCATCTCCCCATTCGCACTCTTTCTCACAAATGAAAACATTTCAAACTCTGTCTCTGAATGAGGGTCCCCCCAGGAAGTGCAACTCATCCCTGAATGTTGTTGGTCTTGCCTTCCTGCCTGCTGCAAAAAGGGAATCTTTTTGCTGTATTAGGTCCCAGTCCCATTCCTGATGATGTTATTGGGATTTCTTTTCCCATCTTGACTGCAGAATGCACAGGGAAAAGCCCTTTGGCCCTTCCGAAATGCCTTACAGAACACAAAAAAWTTATCAAATCCTCTGTATCCAGCTGAATTTTCCTCTTTAACCTTTACAATATCATGAAAACATTCCAAAAAATGTGGTTGTATTTATCTCTAAAACCAAAGGTTTCATTATTTATCTAGAAAATAATTCATTTGTGGCCCAAATGAGGATATTATACTCTTTTGTTTTCTGTGTAGACAAGTCAACTGTCAAGATAAATACTAAGAACACAGTAGAAAAATATGTTAATCCTCTACTTATTCATCTGTACAAGAGATTTAAATGGAAATTTAATATGGATATTGCTAGATTCTGAACAGGAGCCAAACTAATTCTATAAAAGTGCTCTATCTACATATTAACTACCGTAAACATGCAGAGATTCAATGCTATTTACTTTACTCTCAAACATCTGATAAGATTCTGCTCCTTTTTTCGTAGTTTTTTTCAAAAGCATCAAACAACAAAACTGAGCATTCAGCATATTGAGAATTGTTCTATTTAGTCAAATATCAGAGGCATTTCTGTGAGGGTATTTTAGAGATTTCAGTCTTCTATCATTTGTTAGCCTTTTATCTGATTACAAATTTTCTGCGTAGGAAGTAACCCTTAGTCAAATCAATCATTTTTTAATATTTCAGAATTTCTTTTAGTTTTAACTTAATCAGAGATTTACTACAATTGCATTTATGTTTACCACAGATATTATGGCATCAAATACATAAAAATGTAAATATAGCAGCATATATGACTGATTTAATTAGTCCCAAATCATTTTTTCAGTCTAGGGAAAAAAATTTGCCTTTTTCCCATATGACCTGGAAAGAGTTATAATATGGTAAGTTTTGTAAAACATCAAATTTTTTATACTACTAAACATAGGCAGTTATAGCATCATTAGAGCGACCCCCAAATTATGTTAATATTGTATAAGAATTTTGTCGTTCTCCTTGACCTATCACAAGAGAGCAAACAAAGAACATAAGCCTCAAACTCTGTCATCATTGATCTGGTCTGAACCTGTCATATTCTTTGCTTAAGGCTCATGACTACTACAAAAAAGTTTCAAACTAAGTTTCTTGGCTTTGGATAGAAGAATGACACTTTTAAAATCAGAAAAAAATTAAATGCAAGTCAAAAATGAAAGGTGTGTGCAAATTATAAAAAAAATGGGATGCGTGAAGAGTCTACGTCAGGCAGCTCCATTGAGCAAGCATAGTAATGTCAAAGTCTCTAGAAGATGGCAGGAAGCTGACAACACTAGATGGAGGGCTGGTAACTATTCAGAATTATATTTCTCTTTCTAGTCCACTTGCTTGGGGAGGTTTCTCACGAAAACCATGACCCCACACCTGCCACTGCACAGGACTGTGTTTCAAACATGGGAAATCCCACAGGATAGCTGAGCTCTGGACACAGTCAAGGAAACTTTTCACTGTATCTGGAAATTTCCCTGGTACCCTTTCCCCAGCTTCTTTGCCTTCTATGTCCTAATGGAACAAGTTTGTCTAACAGATGATGTGATGCGGCAAAGTCCTTAGGAAAGCAGAGATACCCCTGTCACTCAAATCATCATCATCTCGAGTCCTCAGTACTCCTCAAAGGCCAAAACCTGCTTCAAAGAGGGAGGTCTATCCACAGCAATGTCACAGTCATAGAGAAGGCTCAGAAAATAAAAGCACTCCACAGGGCATCCCCTGGTCACTTCATATACCGTAGGGTGAACTGGTCAGGGCTGTGTTGTAGCAACCTGAGTTTTTGTTGCACTGCAAATTGTGTATGCACAGTAGCTTTAGCACACTTCATATTGAAAATAAGCCCTTCTCATCTATGTCTGATGCATGCAGACCACTGAGAAATGAATGTATTATGTTCTTCTTCTTTGAGGTAGCCCAGTCCCATAAGTATTTGTTATTCTGTATGCAAGTACTTTTATTCCTATAGTATGTTCAGTTTGCTGTTATAAAAGGTAGCTAGTATGAAGTTCACAAGCCCTTTATTAATGTTGAAAGACAGAGTAAATACTTTTAAATTGAAAAATGATTGGAGTGAATGTAGAAAAAAAAAAAAAAAGACATCAAAGTAGAGAAGAGCATTAAGTTCATTTAATTAAACATATGGACCAAYATGGGGTCAATGGAATGCAACGGTCTCATTACATGCCAGTCTCAAAGCAAACTTACTTGGATGCACTGTCCATGCATTTTATGCTTTTCTTAGCAATGCTGCACATAAATTTAATGACCAACATACATGTATGTGTACTTGTAATCAAAACCAGCAGAACCAGGAACGATCCTGACTCTTAATTATTCAATAAAACTGTAAACACACTATGCGGTAGAATTGTTTTCCACATTATTTTCTAAATCTAAGAGAAGTTCTGCAGTGAGATTGTCATCAAGCTATTATATTTATGAATTACGGCCTCTTTATAGGAACCTGCACTCTCACTCTGCAGTATTATTTTTGCAAAGCTGTTTCCAGTGACTCTTTTAGAAACATATATGTAAAACAAGAAGTTTATAATATTTTTTTGGCTGCTGCTTCAGGTTTATGGCAAATATGTACATGCATCACAAACCTGACTTTGGTCTTATTTTGGAAATTGTCAACTAAATAGAATTATAGTTATTATATATAGTTCTGTATAGTTATAATAACTACTACAACAAATAAGTGTAACCCATTAAATACCAGATAAGAAGATCATGTTTCCAATACAGCTTTGTATACAATGTTTTTTGACAACCTGTAGTTATTTTTGAAATAAAATTTCATATGACAAACATTCCATAATTTCCCAATTTTTAAAACATTTTTGCTATCTTTTTCCACAAATGCAGCATATACATGGTAGGATTTCAGTCCATGAGGCCATTCCTCATCAAATTGCTGGCCACAAAATTTGAGGAGATCTACCATCATAATCTCATAATGCTGAGAGAGACACCCAGAGAAAATTGTAGGTATGTCACTCAAAACTTATTCCATCTAGATCCACATTAATGTATCCTAACATGGATAGCTGTGTATGGACTGAAGATTTAATCTGAAGTTGTTCCCTTTTTATTATTAAAACAACCAGAAAATCACATACATTCATTCACTCTAATGCTTCAGAGTAGAAGTGTTTGGAGGAACATGGAGGGATGCACAGGACTGCGTGTTCCAGCAGAGCTGTAAGTGAAAGCACAGGTAGTGCAAGTCCCATTAAACCTTCTTCCAAGAACATCCTGTGAGTGCCTTAAACTTTTTAAATGAGCAGGGTAACACGAATGAAGATAGGAGTTGGCATATCTGATTTCAAAAGATGAGTTTAAGTGTGATTTAATCATACTAAAAGAGCTATTTTCAGTGTATTCACTTTTTAATTTTACTTAACGTAGTGTGCGGTAGTCACAGGAAAAGGATGACCTTTTGTGCATCATCCACAAGCATTTTATTTACAATCCAAAAAAAATTTTCTTTTGTATCTGACCTTTCAGTTTCTAAGTCAAATAGTTGTGTTCAAACAATCTGGATGCTTACATATTATGAAGGTGGGCAAATATTTTTTTAGTAATAAATGAGACTGAATGTAGTTTTCTTGTGAGATAAAAAAATCAGAATAGTTCTTGTTGGGTAAGTGTCCTCAAGATTATCTCAGTGTGAGTGAGTGCTTCTCCGTAGGCAGCTAGTGCTCAAAACCTCTAGAGACTGCAAGGTAAGTCTTTCTCTCACTCTCTCACTTCTCAATTACAATTAAATATTATTCCTCGTGGCATTCATTGGGTTAACCCTCAACAGCTTTCTGCAGAAGTCAACTGGTGATTGACATGAAAGCTATTGCAGGTCCAATTCACTATCTTTCACCTATAGGTTTCAGATTATCACCTAAAATAAATATCTAGTTATCAGACATCTTATGAAAAAGTATTATGAACATTTGTTGGCACAGAAATAGTTGTTTTTACTCTGCTTGAAAATACAACACGATGTAAAAGTAAAAAAAMCAGACCAACTCAATGTGTCTTGGTAGTCTGAAACTGCCATGCCACTAATGCCCCACATTTCAAGTTCCTGACAGTAACTTTGCTGTTCTCAGAAACTCCAATTCAGATCCTGGTTCCCGTAACCTCGGTGTGTGAATCAGAATACATATTATAAACTAAATTTATTGAAAACCAATTTTAAAGATAATTTTCTTATCCAAAAATTCAGGTTTGACTATACTGGCTGTGGTTTAAATTGAGTATAACTCAATTTTTAGCAAGCTCAGCTCCATGCTGCCTCTTGTAGATGTTTATCTTAGGAAGTAGCTCTTACTTCCCCCTCCTCAGTTTGGAAATGGAAGACCCAGCTCAAATTGGAAGTTTCAAATCCCTCTTGGATCTCTATGCAAACTCATTTTGAAGACTTTCTCTGGAGTATGGGTGCAATTCCCCTTCTTTTTGAACAATGAAAAACATTTACTAACTTTAACAAATGCAGATATCTTTTTAACTGCAGATAGCTAAACTTTAGCACTAACAGTTTTCAAAATATAACAACTTTATTTTGCTTTTATCAAAACATTAAAAAGAAGAATGCATTAAATTATGATTACAGGATAATAGACAAGCAAAGGTTCTCTAAAGTCCTATGAYGTTTTCAGGGTTCACTGGATTGCGAACAAATCTTGTCTCCAGAGTCAAAGAATCTCAACTGACTTCCATGCACACCATCACAGCTGGAGCAGCCAGAACCAGACTGGCCATCTTCATACCACATATTGTGACAACTGAATGATCTCTGGCTTGATGCCTATCCCCCTGCTCTTCACAGCTATCCATTTATACACCATGCAAACCAATTTAGCAACTTTGCATCCTGTACTCAAGATACCTTTATATAACCTAAGGTCCACTTCAGACCAGTGCCATCCTTCACTGAGGAGGGGAGATCCCATCTGTGTAATCAGATTTCATCAGCTCAAGAACAGCCGTTATAGGACTTCAAAATTACACTGCAGATGTCTGCTCCTGACTTGTAGTAGCAATACTGATCTGGAGACACAGCTGTAACCACAACTCTTGGCAATTTATCCATCACTAAGAAAAGATTTTGGGCTTGGGAAACCAGTGTCATGAAGGGGTCACTTAGATGACCAACAATGAGTCCACAGCTTTGCATCAGGGGYCAATATTCCAAGCCCTTCAATGAAAAGCTGTTCCAATATTGATTAAAAAGTTATTTTCTTCTGCAACTTTATGACTTCAAATCATATCAATCTATCCAGTATAGGTCTGGACCTCCTGTCTCTGTTTGTAGAAATTAACTTTCCTGACAATCTTGTTCCAGGAGGATCCAAAATGTTGTTTCTCTTCCTCCCACATGATCCAATTGGTTGCAAAAACATCATCCTTCTTTCTCCCACAATTGTGTCTGCTCCATACATTCCTCAGACCTTCTCCATTCATTTCCCATTGCACAGAAGGTGTGGGGTTGGCTTTTATATATGTATGTATATATACATATGTAGTTGGGTTTTGTTGTTAATCCGTGTGGTTTACTTTGGGAGAGCTTCTTCACAGCTTACAAATTTTCAGTGTCTTAGAGCAATACTGATGGTATCTAGAGTGTGTCTTGCAGTACATGAGGTAGAGCATATAGGGTTGGAAGCTATAGTGTAAAAAAATTGTAGAGCTGCAAACTTAAAGAATATGTGTCGGTCATAGACTATTGAAAACACCATCCTATTAAATACACCCTAAATTCCTGTTGCATGTCAGTTTGTCTTACTTCATACCTGCTACTCTGAAAAATGAACTGATACATTTGAACAACTGGATAGAGAAACCAAGGTTGTGAAAGAGGAGAGCCAAACCAACAGAGTAGATATACTGCCTGGATATGGTCTTTTAATTGGACAAATTTGAGTTTTTTTCAGTACCAGACAATCCTGGAATTGTGACCAAAGTGTATTCTCCTAGCAAATCTGCCCGAGTTTGCAGACAGCCTTCAGCAGGATGATGAGCAGCAGCTATGAGCAATACAATTTCTTGACAACATATCCCTCACTAGGCCAGCTCACAATAATGTTTGCCTAATTGTTTTCTACTGTTATTCAGGGTTCTATGCAGCCTAAGGAATTTCAAAGGGCATGCTGATGACTRAGGCTGGATGACTGAAATACATATATCCACAATAGGTCACAGGCTCAGTTGCCTGCCTCTGGAGCATTAGATTCCCCCCTTCAATACAATAAGTTTTTTGTCTCCCTATTTTCAAATTGCTAAAGTGGGCACATCAAATAATTGATTTGCATCATATTTACACACACAAACATTCCCATTTGGAAATATTTGAGCAAGTTCATCTTTTGTACTTATACATGACACTACATTGAATGCATAATTTAGTACTTATTTTCAGAACAAATAGCCTGGAAAAATTGCATGCACAATGGATAGTAATTTGAGTGTGCAGCCTGAGGTTGGGCCTTATTAACATGTTCATTCTGTCTAAGCTCTGTGTGCAAATTCAAACCATGCTGTCTTTTAACAAAGATTGTACCAGGCAGCAGAAACAGCRTGAACATCAGCTCAGTGCATGGTACAACTCAGTATGAAATACAGGGAGAGATCACAGTGAAGTGCAAAGACAGTTACTTAAATTCACCATACAATGGAGTCAAAAGTTTTTGAAAATGTTTTATGGAAAATATTTTTATTATCATGAGAAGTAGCAAATTATTTCATAATTCTGCAAAACTTTTAATGGCTTTGTCTGAAGTGTACGCACCAAAAACAGCCTAGCCGCAGTAGTAAAAACTTAAGTTATACAGTGAACTACAGTAGTTTTAAATTTTTTTAGAAAAGTAAATTAAGTTGTCAATTAGAGAACCACAGTACCTTTATGCTGTCAGTCTCCTATGTTTATGGTTAATCGAAAATTTACATTCACCATGCACACCATTCATGCAGCAAATCTGGGCACCTTTTAGTACCAAACTTTATAGCATTCATCAAAATGTGCAGCCAGATCTGCTTCAGGACTGGTGAATTAAGAGCCAAATCGTCATCCAGAAAGAAAAATTGTAATTGCTTTTTCCATCTAACAAGAAATCAGAACCTACAGAAATATAAATAAGGAGATCCTGATATAAAGTAGGCATACATGTGTAGAACAGAGAAGAGGCCTCATACGGAACAGGATTCCTTAGACAGCCACCTGTCTTGTGCAAGGGCAATGGCATCATACAATTTTGTTAATTACTATCTATGAGATAAAGAGAGCATAGCAACAGAACATACATATACAAAAAGAGTATGATAACGTTTATGAAACATTCTCTGCATGCTGACACAAATATATATACAGAACCATAAAATCTTAAACAAAAACCTGACAAATCAAGGAAACTGCTAAAAGTATAAATTCACTATGAACCAAGGTTATGTATTTAATAGTACAGTTTTGCAGAGTATGCCTTTCAGAGTTGATGTATTACATAAGAGGATTTGACAAGGTTACAATTTATGTTACTAATGGAAATTCTTTTCAAGAATTAACCTTTAGGCTATAAAGAATGACAGATATTCAAATATTCTCAAATGAGTATTTGAATTGAAAATTTCTATTCATTTTTGCTCCCCAACAGAACTTCCATCCTGCATTGCAGTGTGTCATACACACAATTGAATTCTTAACAGCTGCCATTCAAGGGAGCTGCAGAGGACCATTTGAAAGTAATATTTTGCTCTGTGTGACATCTCATTTTTTTCTCCTCAGAAATCATAATTTTTTTACACACCTAGTAGTCTTCCTAACAGAAAACCAGCTCTGCCTGTCATTTTGATTGGGGAGGAACCTTGTTTTCCAGGTCACTGGCTTGAATTCTGGAGACAAGATATTCATGAGGGACCTGTGTGGGGAATTTACATCTCAGTGCAGAGTTTTCCTCTCCATTTGTCAGCATGCCAGGTCAGTGAGCTGCTCTCTTGTCAGAGGGAAGATAATGGCTGCTGCATTGCCTCCTGCTTATTACACACYCAATGCATCTGACCTTCATGTGAGAGCCCCAAAGCATTCTGATTTTTGGCTTTCCTCATACCCTAACTCAAGCCCCTTTTCCCACAAACCTACAATTCGTGACTTTGGGTAACATTTCCTTTTCTGCCTGTAACAACCATATTTTAGCATACAAATCCTATCGCTACATATTCCTTCATTTCACAAAAGAATAGGATGCTTCCATTTATTGTTATTTCGGTGGAGATACACAGTGTTACTACAGTCAAAACTATAATATACTCTTACTATTTGTTAACACTAGCATCCTCTTTTAAGCACTATTATCTTATATTATTATATTGTATATATTATTATATACTATTTATTATTATATATTATTATTATATATATTATTTTAGTTTAATTCATTTTTCTCAACTCTTCTACAGTTTAAAAAAAGATAATAGTGCATGCTTTTATTCTGAGCTCATGAATTTAGAAAAAAWATATATATACTGATTAGTATAAATCTGTCACCCTCTTATAACCTGTTATACTATCACATACTAAGTGCTTCTCATGTTAAATACACAGTGAAGTCAGTGGCTACAAATGTGAATACTGATCTTTGATTTTATTAAGACCTGATCTAACACATATTAAAGGCAATAACCACAGTTTTGTATCACTTGGCTTTGGATCTGGCCCTTACTTCATAGAGATTAACAGGGTATTATGTGAAGTTTTCAAATTTTTATTTAAAAATTCGGTCTTGGTTGTTTCATTTTTCTAGCTAATACTGCTTCTCACTACAGATGAAATTAGTGTCATTCACTGGAAAATGTTATGGTCAAGCAATCCAGTTCGTGCCACTGCTGTGCTGTAACACTCAGTCAACAGCTCCTTACATTCGTAGCATGAATGACTCTTCTCTCCAATTAGCCTGTCTTTATTGTACAGAGTTCCGTATATTGGAGAAAAAAGTGATTTTAAAAGATATATAGGTAATAACAACTGAGGAAATGAAGGTGAATAGTAAGTGTGGGGACAGTTGACTTATACACACAACTTTTCCATTAATTTTTAGATTTTCTTTTATAATGAAAACATTCAGAGATCTCAGCCCCAATTTCAAGTAAATAAATAAATAAACCAAATTATTCTTGCTGATAATATTTTATAACTCTTCCATTCATTTGAAGAGTTCAGTTTGTTCTCCACAGCTATGTATTGGGAAATTATAAAAGTCTTTTAATGTATGCCACACTGCATGTTATCTAAGTCAGAAAACTGAGCCAGACAGGTCATTGGTCTGTGCTGCTATGAGGATGCCTCAGTATAAGATGGATCTTTGGTGAACACTACCCTTTGTAACAAAAACTTTTCAGAAAATAACCACAAACAGCTACACCCTAAAAAGCATGAATATACATATAATTCATGTTCAAAATCCTACAATCTACTTTGCAGTCTGATTTGTCTCATCTACAATCTGGGACAAGAGTTGAGCTGAAAGACGTAAAAATCTTGAATAGCACTGGTGTTTAGGAAACTAGGGAAGATAGAAGGAAAAAATATAGCATACAATCCCATCTCTGGGTCATAGTTGAGTTGCAAAATCTAAAAACACACCATTGGGGTTGAAAAAAACCCTACTAATAGCCGAATTGGTTTATATTTCTTGGATTTATTGTAAGATGTTCAATTTGCAGAAATATTATTGAATTTGAATAGGTTTTTTAAGTTAGTAAGTGACAGGATTCTGAAGAGTGCATGGTATTTACATTTTCAGAGAATGTATGAGTGTCTAATATAAAAGACAAAATGCCACTGAAGAGAAATACAGATGTATCTGAAAAAAATGAACAAATGCAATAAGAAGACTTCAACAAGAAATACAGTGTCTTTTTAAACCAGTATAACAATAAGATTGCTGTTTTGCATTTGAGAATATCAGTTCACTGTTTTATTTTCTTGCAATTATTTGAAAATAATCTGGATAACTTTACAATCAAGGTATTTCCTCTTGGCTCCCTGGTATACACCAGGCTGCCTGAGGAGATGATCGACATCCTAAGGTGTCCACAGCATAATCAGTCTGAAGAGCCTCCAGTATTAAAATTCTAGCTAATGATAATCAAAAAGAAACAAAAACAATAACAACGTTGTGTAAAAAAGCCAGCAGACAAAAGGCTATGTCTGATTTAATAGAGCGGGTAGATGATTTGTCTATACGCTGTTAATATGTATCCCCGAGGTATGTGTCTTTTACATGAGACAAAGGGACTCCCTGGGTGTCTCCTAGTGCAGAATTGACTGAACTGTACTCGAAGAAGACACTTGTGATTATTCAGTAAAAACTGCTCATGTGGATGTAGAAGGACAGCATTTTGTACATCGTTAGGATAGTTAAATGTTTTGTATGTAGTTTATAGTAGCCAGTAGACATGAATCATACACGTGCTGGTGTCATCATGCAGGACCACAGGCCAGAGAGGTTTTAAGAATTGGTCAGAACACAGTTTGGGGAATATCACCTGATCCAGGTGAAGACCCTTGCTACGAAGAGCCCCATTACTATCTGGACCAACCAACCATCCTGTCTGTCTGAGAGATTTCATTCCCCATGCAAGCATTATGCTATGCCAACATCACAATATTTTTTAACAAGCACTGTCTGAATCCCTGTGCAACAGCAAATGTGATAAAATACTGGCAATAATCCTGCTTCAAACTGAATTATTTTTGTAATAATTTATATAACAAAGCATCAGCTAGATGGCAAGAGAGGAAGTTGCAGGGGAGTTCTGCTGAGATGCATTGCAAGTCCTGTGTTTCAATAAAATATCATCCCAATGTCAGGGAATGAGCAGTTAGGCGAGAGAAGTTCTTTTCTTCTGACAGTGGGATGTTGGGTAGTATGCCTTCACTGCATTATTGCTGGGAGTGAGTAAACATGTCAACTTATGGCATCTTGTAAGAAACGAGAGCTTGCCTGCTGGGCTAGTTTTCCCAAACTCTCAGTGCTGGTCCTTAAAACAGATTTGCAAACTCTCAGACCAACCTTGGAGTGCATCACTGATACAGTACAACTTTTCTGAAAGTGCTTTTGATGGTAAAGGACCAAGGGGGTTTGAAATGAGATTATCCTCTTAGAAGTGATAAGAGAAAGAATAGTCCCTTGAGCTCTGACCAGACCGTATTATGTCTAATGAATTTCAGAAGGTATGTTAAGCCAGTATAATTGTAGGGGGCATAGAATGTATATACTTTGTTTCCTATTGTTTATCTGAACCTTTCAGGACTTTTAAAAAGCACCGAAGTCACGTAGAGCTCCATTATGCTCCAGACACAGATGCATACACCTTATAAAAAACTCTGCTGTGCAGTAACTTACTGAATAAGACATCAGACAGTGGTCCAGACACACACACGGAAGCCACAATATTTCTACTTCTGCATAACTTAAGAGGAAGAGACCAATACCATTGTTGCTTGGGAAGAAAAAGTGCTTCTGGAAAGTAAATTGGTTAAGCTTCTGGGCACTTATGGCAGCTGGGCTTTATTCAGTTGTGTTTCTTATTATCATCTCCAAAGCACAATTATGTCACAAACCATGTTTTTTCCTACACCAATACAAAACTTCTCTCAAAAAGAGTGCTAGTTCCTTTGTATTTGGATGTCCTGAAGAAAGATGGGAATGGCTACCACCATGCTCCTGACATTATAAGTAGTACCACAAAACTGGACAAAAAAAAATGCTTCAAAAATGCATGTAAAGAGCCGCTAAGGCACAAAGTAGGCAAAATGATAAATTCTATGCTTTGTCAAAGGGTGTTCAATATTCTCTGTCTTTACAGTCTGGGGCATGAAATCCTCTTTCTGCAAATAAGCCGTGATCCACGTTAATCGCAAAACTCTGCTCAAAAAGAGTTTTAATTCCTCAGCAGATTTTCCATGAGGAGACCATTTTAGATTTATTTAAATCTTTCCAAAAGAAAAGGGTATTGTCTAACAGCTTAATACCTTAATTGTTACCTAATCTTTTATCGGTATTAGGTGGGAAAGCACGAGGAACCTTCCTCAAATACAGTAGGCTTTCTCAGTAATAGATTTTTGCTTTACTACGGAATCTTTCAATATAACAAACGAACAAAGTGCAAAGCAATACAGACAACCAGGCAAATTCACGCACTAATGTAACATATAGGAAGAAAGTGCAGATGTTATGTAGAAATAAAATAAACCAAATGTGGAAGAAGAAAGGTAAACATACTAATCAGGACTGAAAAAATACTTTGAAGAAAAAACAGTAGAAAAATTACCTCTGAATACAGAAATATTATAGTGAATACTGTGCTGCTGAAAGAGCTGGGACTCAATGTGTGTAAATGACAACCTTTTTCTGACCAAAGAAAATCCCTGCTTTGAGCTGAACACTGATAGTTTGTTTTTGCAATGATACGCTTTCATGTGAAATACTCTCTTTTCCTCAGCAGAATGCCATGACAGGAGCACTAACCCAGTAACTGGCTGAGTGAGCCCTGGCTGACGCTCTGTGGACATCCATGTTTGTCCTACATTTCCCCCTTTCAAGTGACTACAAGCACCTCATACCACTTCTAGTTCAGCACAGAGTCTGCAAGGTTCCGGGAGAGCCTTTAGTTATATCTTCCTCATTCAAATCTTGTTGTGGTCAATAGAGACCTTTTGTTGTTTGGTTGGGTTTTTTTAAATACAAGTCTTGATTTAAGTTAAACTTTTGTCTTGGTTTGGTTCATCCACAGTGGGGACAGAGGTTATAGTGAACATTTTGTTTAAATGAGGATATTTCTTTACAACTTACAAAAGTATAGGCAGTGGTACCAATACTCCATTAATCAACCAAATTTAGTTGTGAGATTTGTCTCACCTTTATTGTATACTCCACAATTCAAGTGTCCTGAGTTTTTCAAATAGTCTGAAAAACAGAACTTCATTTTTTCCGAACACAGCAAGTTACATTCGAGATCAAAAAACCATATCCCACTTTTCTGCATAGCATCTAGTCTATATTTAACTAAGATAAACAGCACTGGGAATTTTATCAGAACATCTATTCTGGAAAAAAAAGCAATTGAAAATCATGCTAACCTGTGACAGATCTGGTCACAGAAAAAGGATCTGCTCGTATCACAGATTCACCTATGATTCCTGTAAAATGAAATGTTTTCTTTCATGTTTTCAGATATTGAGATCCATTATTACTAATAGTTGCCAACCAATGTGATATAATAACATGTGAAATAAGTACTGATGGTAAATACACAACATGTAAAAAATACGATGCTTATTATTTGCTTTGTGCAATAAAATTTCTGTGGCCAACACAGCCGTCCACAGAAGAGCTTCCGAGTTTGACGTGAGACTACAGAAAAAAAAGTTTTTTCCTATAAGGAATAAATATATTGGAGAATAAAAATAACTTGTCAGTCAGAACACAAAAAGCAGAAAGATTAATCAAAACCATTCATAAATRTATTGGGGAATCAAACAGAGGAAGTCTACACAATACACATAAGCATACATTATTGATAACTAATAAATTATTCCACTTTGGGGAGATAGGAGAATAAGTGGACTGAAACAGACTGAGTTAATACCATGCATATGATATAATTTTTGAGAAATTATTTATATTTCATCATGTGATATAGTCATTATAGAGTGCTATRTTGCAAAACTGAAAAAATTTGTTTCTCTCTGTTTCTCATGGAATCATTGCTCATTTTAAGTGATTACCATGAAAAAAAGAATGCTGTTGTAAAGACAAGACTTTTTCCTTCTTTTCTCTGTCCCAGAAGCAAAACAAGAATAACTTCTCTTTACCATTCTTAAGTGGCTTTTAGAGCTCTGCGGACAACTAAACATATTAATGATTTGCTATTTATAAGATTATCCTACTGAAGGATCAGCACGATAAATAGAAGATGAAATGCAAAAGTCTGCTCTGGCAAAACCTTAAGTCTCCCATGCATCTTATAGTTTTATGCATTAATGCATTTTTAATACACCTCTTTCCTTTTGTGATTAGACTTGTCAGAATTGGAGCTCCAAGATCACTAACAACACGGTGGGCCAGCGACAGTTTTTCAGAACAAGACATCCATGTGTGTGAATGGAAAAGCTGCTAGCAAAAGAAAAGCCACTACATTATTGTTATATATGCATTCTGGTTTTATATTTTTGTCATCCTATAAAGCACTACTAAGTTTACTAAGCAACTCCTATGCATATACAAAAAAAATAGGCATGTTTTTTTCAGCTTCCTAACCATGCTAAACTAAATGAACAATAGCAGTGAGTTTGTCAGCTATTTTAACATTCATCTGCATTTGTGCTGTAATGGGAGCCCTTCTGTTGTTTGGGTAAGATCACAAGTGAGGATTTACTATCCAGAGCTCCTATTCCTGGGTGACAATCACTCAGTGTCTGTCCAAACTGGCAACTTGTAGCTATGACAACTGACCTTCAAGATCATTTTTTCTGTTCCCATTATTAACCATTTAGGTGTTATTTAATGTGCCAATAGGGCATCTTCACAGTTTCTTAGCACATAGCTTGTTGCCCTTAAAGTGAAAACATTTCATTGCCACGTGAATGAAGTGTCTTCTGTAAATGCATGGAAAAGAGCAATAGTGCTCCCCTTACCTCTGCACTCCCTGTGTAGGGGTGACTTGCATATAAGGAATTGCTTCTTCACAAAAGCTGAAGGTAAAAGCTCATGAAATTTATTCCTAAAAGAAGAATTGGTGCTGAAGCACCCAAAGAATCCTTTTTAGGAGGTGAATCTGTGATTTAGGGATTTTATTTTTTCCTGTCAAGTCAGTGTTATTCCCTGGAGCAGAGAGAAAAAGGAGTTGTTTTCTGACARGCTGTACACTTCTCAGACATTTAGACAGAAGTCAGACTCACAGAAAGTGCATGATAGTTTTTGCATCTCTGGATTTACTACTAGGAGGTGTATATAAATCAGAATAAATTTTTAGTRTTATATGAAGAGTGTGACTCATATTTCTGCTGCGTTGGTCTGGGGGGAACTGAGGAGGGAGAAAGCAGAAGAAAAGCTCCACAGAAGGGTAAGGTTGGTTTTCAGAAAACCCAAGAATATTCACCATTACAATGAGAGTCAATAAAAAATCCACAAGAGAAAATTCATTAACTGGTCTCCTGATTGCAAAAACCAGCATCTTGACACTTAYAAAATGTCAACTGCATGCTATCTATCCTGAAGAAAAGATCTATAATATTCTCATTTTTCTCAAAGCCAAAGATACACTTTTCCACTTTCTCAGTGTGTACCACAGACAATCCTTGCATGGTAGATGCTCATGTTAAAAAAAAAAATATGCAGATACAAATCAATATACATGGCCAAATGTTATAGGAATATAGCATGCAGAACATTTAACAAAGAGGCAATTAAATCTGTCCTAGAAGCCATTGTGTTATATTTTATCCTGTATGGTATGGCTGTGTATATTACATGTTTAACCAAGTGCAAAATATTTATGTTCCTTTCCCTACAAATCAACTGGGTCTGAAAACATAAAACAGGCAAATTTCAAAACAATATGAAGAGGAGGGATTTTTATAGGATTTCAAAACAGGTAGGAAAATACTTATTCCACAAAGTGTTCCAAGGTACTGAGAAGTAAAGGGATAAAAATGAGTCTTGCATCAATCAGCTGATATCTCTCATTAGTAAAGTTACTTTTAGTTGATTTTATCTATCTAAATTTCAGTCAAGCATTTGCTGCAATGTTAGAAGAGAAATCATTAGCTAAGCAGGAGTAGATGGAAATCAGTGGCAGAACTCTGGTTGTGAGCAAGGGAGATGGTGATGGTCATACTGAAAGAAGAAATACAGAGCAAGATGAAAAGCTCTATAAAATCGTAGAAAAAAATAGTAATTAGTAAAAATTAGTTTCTAAGGATCGGATGTGGCCTCATCTGAAATATTGGGTACAATTCTAGTCATTCAGGCCTGGAGGAGGAGGAGGATGATGGGTAAAAAAAGGAATGAGTAAACTAGAGGAGGTGCAAAGGAATATATGCTCAGAGCAGAGGGAGGTGGTAAAACAGCGTAGTTGGTTCAGCCTAGCAGAATGAAAGTTGGGATTATCAGTAAAGTCCAGGGAGAAGAAATTATTAAGCTAAAAGGGTAGTGCTGAGACATATTTAGGAATTAAAAAAATAAACAAATAAAATTAAACCTGCAAGAACATATGATTCTAGAAAAAGTAATGAAGGCAGGAAATGTACTGCTCTTGCAGTAGTGACCAAGAGGCCAGTTTCAGCCTCAACTCCCATATCACATGGGAGAATAATATCCTAATCACTGTGGTGACAGAAGATGCAAAGATATTAAATTTAGATATTAGATATTAGATTATGTTTTATTTTGGTAAATGTACTGAATGAGAAGAGAAATAGCTTCATATTTCTGACATTAAAGAGCAAGAAAGAGTTAAAATATGTCAAAAATGCTTGTTGAAGTAAAAAAGTCAATTTCTGAATACTTAACTGAATCGTTGTTCAATACATACAGCATCTAGATGTCTATTGTTACAGTAGTCCCATAAGAGTCTGTATCTTCAGCTTTCTTTATACTTAAGTGACTATGGCTATGACTTAAAAAAAAATTCAACCTGTTTTCTCTATTTCTTTTGATTTTATTACTGACAAACCAGCTAACCAGAAACTTAACAGGCTGAGTAAAGGTTTGTATAATGATGTAAAACCAGAAAATGAGTGAATTTGGAAGTAGATATCGTTCCACATTTTCTAATTCCTGCTTAATCTATTTTACAACTGCAAGTCTCTGGCTTTCTGATGTGCAAAGTATATGTGCACATAAAAATGAGTACTGAAAGATWTATACTAATGGCAACTGACATTGTTATAGGAGAATTGTTGATACTTTCTTGCAAAAAATAATTAATAACATTTACTGAAGAATTACTACATCTGTTACAGAAAAATTGTAAGAATTTTAATTTGTACTGGGACTAAGCTTTTGGTAGCTGTTTTATCATTGTTATACCATCTTTACTCCTGCTGTGATAATTTAGGACTTGGCAGAGCTTTGTGACTCAAGACAGATTTTTTTCTATACTCTTTTATCTTCAAACAAAATTTCATAGATATTTTTTCTTAATATAGACTAATCACAGTAACGGTGATTTTGGAGCAAATCAAGTGATAAAATGAGATTATTTATATGGCTCCTTTTTTTTAGATAACCATTACAGTGATTAGTCTATATTAAGACTAAAACATCTCTGAAATTTCATTTTAAGATAAAATAACATACAGAAGAAATAAAGAAGAAAACCTGCTTTGAAACGCAAAATTCTGCCACATCTCAAATTATCACAGCGGGATAAAGATACTCTTCCCCAAAGCTAGCAGGGCACCTTAGGCAATTTTCTACAGGGAGAGAAAAAAAAAGCACGGGCATACGGACACTCTTACACACACACACACACACTTAAACTGTAACTTCTTGATGGTGAGAGACTTCATAACACATTACTAGTCGCATGAGCCATTGAGTCCTGGGGATTTGTAAATGGACTCTAAAGCCCTCTACTACTAAGTTGCTGTTATGAGTAGCTTGAGTTGCTCAGGACAAGACATCATTACCATCCAATGACTGTTTGGTCAACTGTGTGAAATGAATTGGTGGCCCCAGTTCAGTTCCTAGTGGACAAGTAATTACCGCTGTTGTTGACCTGTGAGCTCTTTTTCACTCCGTTACACAGGTACAAACAAGTAACTCTAAGTGAATTGAACTAGTAGTGTAAATGCATTTAGATTCTGGCTCTTTGGTGGCCTGCTGTAGGCCTGTGTGCCAAGTTTCATGCAGTTATGTCAACATAAACATTGTCCACATGAAGCGAAGTCCAGCGTAAGCAAGGACATCCACAGTGTTATCCAGAATTTACACTGTTTGTAATCATGCAGTAGAGMTGCAGAACAGTCTACAATATGTAATGAGGATGATGGTGGTTAACACCAGCTGTTACGTGTACACTATTCAGAAGAATGAAACACAATCTGAATTATATTGATAGAAGTGAATTCAGGATTACACTGTAACAGCCCAGGAACTTTCACTATGAAGAAATCAACATCTTAATTCACATATAAGATACTGTGTATGAGAGTAAAGATATCTTTAAAATATCAGAGAAAAAGGGATATGGGATCTATTTTCTATCTTATTTTTTCAGATTAGAATATGCATGAGTAAAAGCACACCCATGTACATATATTTTGAACTGCTGCCTTCCTGAATAGAAATGGATTTATAGAGCTTTTAAAATGATAACTTTAGCATTTTCAGAGAGCAAAATTAATTTCTTACCTATCAAAAAATTAGAGGTAATTAGGAAATGCTAGTTAATCAATTCATTGGGGGCAATCCAATGTACTATAAAAGATGCAATGCAAGCCAAAAAATGTAAAACAAGTAAACACCTCTTATCTTCCTAACTCCAAAGCCCATTGGTGTAAATGCAAACATAACAGGGTATTCATAAATAGACTGAATTGGAAGTTCCTGGCAGAAAGAGTTTTTAACTTAACATGTTGAGATTTTTCAAACCCAAATGAGCAGTTTTTGGGGGAAGCCTGAGGGAAAGAAACCAAGCCTGACCAGACAACAGTCAGGAACCTGGATTCAAATGCTTACTCTCTTTGATGAAAAGCAGATACCCGAATCTACAATCCCCATGCAAAATGAAAACCTTAAACATTAGGCTACTCATTTATTAATCTCAATTTGCTCCTGTTGGTACTACTGTCTTTCCGGAGAAGCAGCTGAAAGGAAGAGGAATTAGAGCTCAGTCTCCCAGAGCCAGGTGAGAACATGAATGACCATARGAGTGCTCCAATTCCTGCATTCGTACTTATTCTATACCACACCCTACCTCTCTCCTTTTAACTTAACCAATCCCAACATTTTGTAAGGTTTTCGCCTTGGCCAACATGTTGGGTGGAAGTACTTTTCAACTCACATGTTCACAGGATGAGAAAGTGTGTTCTTGTCTGCCACAAAAGGTACACAGAGATTTGGCCACAGGTAGCACAAGCTGCCGCATCGAGGTGTGCGTGGAGCTGAATGTGTTAACAATGCAGTAAGTGTCGTTAGTGCCTTTGTTAATAGGGGTTTGAGTCTCAAGCTTGATGTTATTTGAATGTAGTTCTCTGTGGTTTAATTACTATCATTATTATTATAGATACAGTAGCAATTATCTCTTCTTACTGTCTCATTATGTTTTGATCAATTCACATAAAAGTTTACTGTAAATATATGGGTAGGTAACATTAAAGAAAACATATAATTATGGAATATATAATCAAATACCTTCTAAACAGTTGTATGTTTTCCAACAATTAAATGCTTTTAAAATAAATAATTAATT
This sequence comes from Oceanodroma leucorhoa, assembly GCA_030449065.1. Taxonomy (NCBI): domain Eukaryota; kingdom Metazoa; phylum Chordata; class Aves; order Procellariiformes; genus Oceanodroma; species Oceanodroma leucorhoa. Next base: position 2,347,631 of record JASVER010000093.1, read on the forward strand.
GTTTTTAATAGGCAAGATGCAGCTTTTGAAGYAATGAATATATAAAGCTTTATTTGTTGACCTCAAATTACTTTACTCCGGTTATATTGATAACATCTAGGTTTCTCAAAAACCTGCTGGCACAAAATCTTTTCAGATTTATTAATGATTCAGATGGCAGTTTCTGAAGAGACAAGTCCCACAGAGAAGGAGCACTTGATTAATGACCTGGAAACACTTTTCCTTTTCAGCTGATTAAATAAAATTGACTGGATTTTTACATTTTTATAATAAAATGACCCGCAGGGCTGAGATGACACAGTGAAAGCAGCATGTTCACTCTTCAACAGATTTTTATTTTGTCACTTGTAAAAATGAAAGGGCTAACCACCCAAGCAGAAAAATGCACTTTATCACCGTCCACTGCCGACATGCTGACAATTGCTGCATACAAATACAAAAACATGGAGGAAACTAGGCTGTGTTTACACTCAGACTGATTTTGTCTAATGATGACAAAAGGTCTATGACTTCTCAGGGTTGGAGTGATACTATTTAATTATTATGCAAAATAGATTTATAACAACACTACTGCCAATCATAAAAGGTTTTATAATATGGGCACTTAGAAGTGATGCCACATACTTTTCCAGAAATTTGCATATCACAAGAACTTCCATTTTCTAAAGCAAGATGGTAGCTATTCTTAAACAAGAAGCGAAACTCTAATACTGTTCCCAGTTACAATAATTGGAGAAATTGCACTAGCCATTACAGAATTAAGAATATCCTTTACAACAAGTAAAAATAACAGATGAAATATATTGCCTCTAGACACACACAAGGCATACAAGGCTGCTGTATGTAAAGCCATAGAAGTAGCTGCTATGCCTAGTCTGCCTGCATAGGCTTGGTTTAAGATCTCTGTTCATCTCTCCCTTTTTGTTTCCGTTGTTTCTTTCCTCGACCTTGCTCTTCGCATGCAAGCACCTAGCCTGATAAAACAATCAATAATTTCAGTCTGGGTAAGTACTCAAAAGTGTTTTGCGCTCTCTTAAAAACTGTTTATTTGTCTTCCTAAGACTAAACTGTATCAATATCAGTAACCCCTTTCGGGTTCAGTGGGCTGACATAAATTATCTATATCTCATATGAAATCTTATATGAAATCTATATCTTCCAGCTTAACTGTCCCCCTCTAAAACAGAGCCACCTTATCCTGGTGTCGTGGTTTAGCCCCAGCCAGCAACTAAAC
>JASVER010000093.1:2351829-2396844 GCA_030449065.1 Oceanodroma leucorhoa
GTGGAGACATGGCTGTTATCTTGTTGATCACATCCATTGGGATCTGACGACGTCCATCTTGCCATTTTATTCCTAAAAACTGGATCTCCTGTGCAGGCCCYTTGACCTTACTTTGTTTTATTGCAAAACCGGCCTTCAGCAAGATTTTGATTATTCGCCCCGCTTTCTCAAAAACTTCTTCTGCTGCGTTGCCTCATATGATGATGTCATCAATGTACTGCAGGTGTTCTGGGGCCTCACCCTGTTCCAGTGCGGTGTGGATCAGTCCATGGCAAATGGTGGGGCTGTGTTTCCACCCCTGGGGCAGTCGATTCAAGATGTACTGGACGCCCCCCCAAGTGAAAGCAAACTGTGGCCTGCACTCTGCCGCCAAAGGGATCGAGAAGAACGCATTGGCGATATCAATTGTGGCGTACCACTTGGCTGCCTTTGACTCCAGTTCGTAYTGAAGTTCTAACATGTCCGGCACGGCAGCACTCAATGGTGGTGTGACTTCGTTCAGGCCACGATACCAGAGCCCGTAAATGAGGTGGTGACCATCGGGTGGTGACCACCCGATCCCTGTCTCTGGGGGAGCTGCGGGATATGCCAGGACACCTGGCTACGGGGAACAGTCCATGGCCGACCCTGGCACTGTAATCAAGCCCAGATATTGGCGAGAGTTTTAAATGGACTGAGTCAAATACATGGCAACGAGTGTGGTAATTGTTAAACTCTGTCAATTATCATATCCCTGAGCCTTGACAAAGCAGTAAACCTAGGGTTGCATCTAAGAAAACACAAAAAATATACAGCGTGACCAGACCTTCCCAAAGCTGCCGGGTTACTGTACACATGCAGAGTTTGTGTGCAGCTTCTTCCTTAAGCTTCATCTTAAGCCTAAAGAATTTAATGGTCTTCTCTGGAAATAATTTTTCTTGAAGAGCAGATGCATTGACTTATTCATCAGTTGTCTTCTACTCTGTTCTGTATCTGAACAGCAGAGAAGCTTGCAGTCTTCAAACCTGCAAGGGAGGAAGATACATAGCTTTAACAACATTAATCCAACATTTCATTTCCAAGTTGGATCACTTCCATCATGTCTTTACAATTCAGTGTTTAGCTGCAGCCTGCTCAAAATGACTGATATTTCTTTGCTTTCCACATGGGTATTGTTGTGAGCTTAGGCAAGGCAGTTGGTAGAACCAGTGCACTCATATTAATGCTGCCAGGATTAGCACAATTTACATGATTTTTGACATCTATTCATTAAGAGCTAAGCTAGGACTTCTAAAGTGACTGTCACTTTAGCATAGGGTATATTTGCRTATTTAAGAAAATAATTCTAATATTTTCTAAGACAGAGTTTCTACTCTTACCATTTTTAAATAGATATGAGAATAGCCATTCTGGCAATTATTTGGCTTATTTTGTTCCTGCTTCAGCTAGGAAGTTCTGAAGTGAGTATGAATGAAAGATAATACAGAAATATATATATGTGTGTGTGTGTATATACATTTAAGATTAAAGTAACTTTGACTGTTATTTACTTTAAGTGTTAAGCAAAGTTTATCCCGTTTGAAATATGAAGGTTGGATAAATCAATTTTTAAAAGGTGCTTGTCACAAAGGTCATCTTCTCTCTAAAAAAAATCATCAAAATAAAATTGTCAATAATGTAAAGAACCAGAAGCTTGAGTATTGGATCACTTAAAGCCGGGAAGATGGGCATTTGCACTCTGGCATATGTTTTACTGTTTAAATTCAGCCAGAATCTGTTCTCATCTGTTAGACCCCTTCCCATCCATCCACACAGCCACTCCTACTCATGCATAAAAGGAAGCAAAAACAGTGGGAACATAGAAAAGATAAATATTCTTCAATTATTAGCTTACTTTTCATTATAAAGGAAAACCATCGTGGTAACTGTACACAAAATAGTGTTCAAATACACTCAGCCTCCCACAAAATCGTCTGATCTTATTAATTAGGGTGAGGGGACTCTTAAACTAGATAAAGCAGATGAAATGTCAGGTTGCATGTGAAATGGCAGAAGCGAGGGAATAATCTACCATAGCAAGGTACGGCTATTACAACAACGCATGTATTTCCACTCCTGGCCTTTGGTATTAGTTAGCCAAAGGAAAGGCATTGAGGCAGGAGGAGAAAACCATGAGTTTTAACTGAAACTTTTGAAGAACACAGAGCAAGAAATATTTCCTAGGCAGTACAGACTTCCAGAATAAAGGGTTCAAGTTATGTGTTGTTTCTAATACTATGTAAATCATGTCCTACCGATGGAATGTACGGGGAAAGGTTCATCTCCTGTAGGAGCATGGCAAGGGAGTCCAACCATGGAAACTCAGTGCTGGTCCAAGACCAAAATTTAGGGTCTGATATTTACACGCTGTAAGTACAAACTGTTGTCCTTTATTTCCCTTAGTAACTAGAAAACTGATAATTGTTAATCCAAACGGAGGAAAACAAGGCATTGTGCTTGGCATGAATAATCACTTGCACAAGAACAGACTAAGAAATAACTGGCTGGATGTCAGATCTGCAGAATAGGATTTGGTAGTTCACAAACAATGTGAGTCAACAGTGTCATGGCACTGCTCAAGAGACAAACACCTTACTATGATAAACAGGAATGTGGCCTGCAACAAAAGAAAAGTATTTTGCATTCAGCTTAGCACTGGAGTGCTAGGCTTACTTAGCAATGTCGAGAAAAATGTGCTCAAATGGAAAGAATCCAGAGAATGGCAGCATGAATGATCAGAGACCTGAGAAAAATGGACTTGCAAGGAAAGGGCTGAGAGAATACAACTGTTTAGTCTAGAAAAGAAAAGGACGGACACATAATGTTTTTGGAATCTTCAAATATATTCCATAGCTGCTGCAAAGAAGAATAATTTATTCATCATGCTTGTGGCAGAGAGAAAGGTAGAAAGGGAGATTTAGGCTGACTGCTAGGAAATATTTTCTAACCATGAGAGTAGCAAAGCAAATGAATGAGTTGTCTGAGAGATGCTGGCATCTTCTCTATGAAAGAGCGGATTCTCTTCTTTAAGAAAAAATTAAACAAATGTCAGAAAGGAGTAACACAGATATAGCTAATCATGTCTTGGGATACTGAGATAGAGGACAATCTTGTGCATGTGGCTTTTGGAATAAAATCTACTTTGTAGAGCTTTTGCTTGCCTGAAATATGTAAGGTTTTGTACTGATTTCAAAAGTGTTAAGTTTAACAATATGCAATTAATATTTTTAACATTATGAAAACCTATGTTCAAGTTATCTGTGTTTCTTCTTCTTAATCCCAAAGGCTTTGTTATTGAAATAAAGGTTTTCACAAACAAATTTCCATACTCATCTAAGATTTTGATAAAAACATAGAAAATAAGAAAAAAGCAATGAGAATCTTAATAGTTTTGATCCATTGTTTTTCATCTATGAAATTTTCCTTCCAATTTTTGTGCTTATCCTTAACCCTAAAAATACTCAACAAAAATTTTCTTCTTATTGAGGCACTTTAATATTTCACAAAATTGCACAGGCCTATATTAATCACAGAATCATAGAATCATAGAATAGTTTGCGTTGGAAGGAACGTTTAAAGGTCATCTAGTCCAATCCCCCTGCAAAGAGCAGGGACATCTTCAACTAGAGCAGGTTGCTCAGAGACCCGTCCAGCCTGACCTTGAATGTTTCCAGGGATGGGGCATCTACCACCTCTCCGGGCAAACTGTTCCAGTGTTTCACCACCCTCGTTGTAAAATATTTCTTCCTTATATCTAGTCTTAATCTACGTTATTTTAGTTTAAAACTATTACTCCTTATCCTATCACAACAGGCACTGATAAAAATTATGTCCCGATCTTTCTTATAAGCCCCGTTTAAGTACTGAAAGGCTGCAGTAGGGTCTACGCGAAGCCTTCTCTTCTCCAGGCTGAACAATCTCAACTCTCTCAGCCATTCTTCACAGGAGAGGTGTTCCATCCCTCTGATCATTTTTGTGGCCCTCCTCTGGACCTGCTCCAACAGGTTAATAATAATAATAATAACCATAATCTTCATAATCATCATCATCATCTACAGTTATTCTGTGGAAACCACAGAAAATTTAGTAATCCAGTCCTCATTTACAATAAATATTCACTATAGAAATAATTTCTGGTAATTGTCATCAGCAGTTGTGCCAAAACTCCAGACATTCAACATATCATAGAATCATAGAATCATTAAGGTTGGAAAAGACCTCTAAGATCATCAAGTCCAACCATTGACCCAACACCACCATGCCCATTAAACCATGTCCTGAAGYGCCACATCTACACATTTTTTGAACGCCTCCAGTGACGGTGACTCCACCACTTCCCTGGGCAGCCTGTTCCAGTGTTTGACAACTCTTTTGGTGAAGAAATTTTTCCTAATGTCCAATCTAAACTTCCCCTGATACAACTTAAGGCCATTTCCTCTCATCCTATTGCTAGTTATTGGGAGAAGAGACCAACACCCACCTCACTACAGCCTCCTTTCAGGTAGTTGTAGAGAGCGATAAGATCTCCCCTCAGCCTTCTTTTCTCCAGCCTAAACAACCCCAGCTCCCTCAGCCGCTCCTCATAAGACCTGTTCTCCAGACCCTTCACCAGCTTCATTGCCCTTCTCTGGATGCTCTCCAGCACCCCAATGTCTTTCTTGTAGTGCGGGGCCCAAAACTGAACACAGGATTCGAGCTGCGGCCTCACCAGTGCCAAGTACAGGGGCACGATCACCTCCCTCCGCCTACTGGCCACACTATTTCTGACACAGGCCAGGATGCCGTTGGCCTTCTTGGCCACCTGGGCRCACTGCCGGCTCATCTTCAGCYGGCTGTCGACCACCACCCCCAGGTCCTYTTCYGCCGGGCAGCTTTCCAGCCACTCTTCCCCAAGCCTGTAGCGTTGCCCAGGGTTGTTGTGACCCAACTGCAGGACGCGACACTTGGCCTTGTTGAACCTCATACAGTTGGCTTCGGCCCATTGATCCAGCCTGTCCAGATCCCTCTGCAGAGCCTTCCTACCCTCAGGCAGGTCAACACTCCTGCCCAACTTGGTGTTGTCTGCAAACTTACTGAGGGTGCACTCGATCCCCTCATCCAGATCATTGATAAAGATATTAAACAAGACCGGCCCCAAAACTGAGCCCTGGGGAACTCCGCTCRTGACTGGCCGCCAGTTGGATTTGACTCCATGCACCACAACTCTCTGGGCTCGGCCGTCCAGCCAGTTTTTTACCCGGCAAAGAGTACACCCGTCCAAGCCATGAGCCGCCAGCTTCTCCAGGAGAATGCTGTGGGAGACAGTGTCAAAGGCTTTACTAAAGTCCAGGCAGACCACATACACAGCCTTCTCTTCATCCACTAGGCGGGTCACCTGGTCATAGAAGGAGGTCAGGTTGGTCAAGCAKGACCTGCCCTTCATGAACCTGTGCTGGCTGGGCCTGATCCCCTGGTTGTCCTGCACCTGCCTTGTGAGCGCCCTCCATAATCTTCCCCGGCACCGAGGTCGGGCTGACAGGCCTGTAGTTCCCCGGATCCTCCTTCCGGCCCTTCTTGTACATGGGCGTCACGTTGGCAAGCCTCCAGTTGTCCAGGACCTCCCCTGTTAACCAGGACTGCTGATAAATGATGGAGAGCGGCTTGGCAAGCTCCTCCGTCAGCTCCCTCAGTACTCTCGGGTAGGTCCCATCCGGCCCCATAGACTTGTGAGTGTCCAGCTGGTGTAGCAGGTCGTTAACTACTTCCTTTTGGATTATGGGAGTGTATTCTGCTCTCCGTCCCTGTCTTCCAGCTCAGGGGGCTGAATACCATGAGGATCACCGGTCTGACTACTAAAGACTGAGGCAAAGAAGGCATTAAGTACCTTGGCCTTTTCCTCATCCTTCCTGGCAATGTTCCCCTGGGCATCCAGTAGAGGATGGAGATTCTCCTTGGCTCTCTTTTTGTCATTAATATATTTGTAAATATTTGTTTTTGATTTAACCTGACTAAACTGTCAAGTAATATCTAGGCTTGAACACTTAAAGTGTAAYTGAATGCATAATTTCCATTGATTTCACATTGCTATCTCACTTTTTCATCTTTCACCAGGATATGCATCTTTGAATTAGTTTAGTGGAAGGAATACTGTGAACTTTATCTTCTTATTATTACATGCACAATTTCTTTCCAATAAGTCATTTCATAACGAATGACRAAATCTTTCTAAATACAAAACAGTTCAGAAAGCTTTGTTCATTTTTTTTAAAGTTCATTTAAAGATTTTAAATGAACAGGATGATACTTGTTTGAGCAGGTGGAACATTCACAAAATAGAAACCCTATAAAATAATCAAAAGGGAAGAAGGCAATCCTTTCTGGCCTCAATTTCTTATCCAACTTTTAGCTTGAGACCAGTTTTGTCATCCATATTTCAGGTTTAAAGGTTTGATCTATCAGTATTTGGTGAGCAACAAGGTTAATCTTCAAATACAGCACTAAACATCAGAGGCTTTATTCAGTTTTAAATTCTGTGCAGACTTTGTCTTACTGCTAAAGCATTCATCTATTCAAACATAGTTAGACCTCAAAACGCATGGAGATTTTTTTTTTCCCATCAGGTTCACTACTGGTTGCTCCTGCCAGCCTTGTGTTGTAAATGCCACAGCCTAAATCATGGCTGGATTGGATATGAATAGGTATGAGCAGTACTGAATATGATCAGCTTATTTTGGATATGTTCAGAATATCAGGCTGAATTTTGTATATTGACATACATTTGACTAAGCGTTTTGAGAAAAAAAAAACTGGTCATTGCCAGAGGGAAATTTTAGTTTCACAATAGCATCAAAATACACTCAATGGATGAAAAAGAATTTTTTTCCTTTTAGTGTCCCCTATGTTTCACAACTGAAATCATAAGAATATAGAGCTAAGGCAAGGTATTCTCTTTCAGTGTAGTCAATCATACCTATTTTAGATGAAAAAATTATGAAACAACTATTCTAATTTAGCTTCCTATTCATAGAAYAATTGTTACTGCATTCAGTTCCCTCTATGGTGTCCTGTTTGATTGTAGTCAGTCTGCACGTGTGTGTATATAAAGCACACAAACATAATTAAGGCACCTTATACACTTACTGAGAGAAACCGCAGCCTAGCAGGTACCTGAAGTTGACAAACTTTCATGTCGTACTACATATTTTCTAGTSTTCTCCTGTGGAAAGATATATTTCTTTTGTCAGTTGGAAGCCATTACAATCTGGAAGTACAATAAATCATTTCAGCCAGTAGATGGGGAATACATATTTACAAAGTTTTGCAGCCTCCATTTCTCTTCTAGCATGTCAAAAGAATAGAGAAAGTGTGATAGGGAACTACAAAAGCAAGGTGAGCTGAAGAATTAGCTCAGAGAATTATCAGTAATTGACTACAATTATCACAGAAATAATAAGCTCCCATAGATGGAAAAGCTCCATGGAAAAGCCATCAGCAGAAAACTTATGCCCTCAGTCATTTAGAAAGGGAGACCAGTACCATGTTAGTTTATTTCRTGTGTAGAAGAACTTCAGGCTAATTGAAACTTTCTTCTGTAAAACTAGTTGACCAAAATCAAAATGACAGATGAGGTTTTTCTCCAGAAAACAGAATCTTCCACTTCCAATGGGGAAACTCACTCTGCCTATAAAAGGGCAGTAGCAATCCAGTGATGGAGGCACCTCTGCTCAACAGATCACACACAATAAGGGATCCGTTGAGACCTGCAGAGAAATGCAATTTTGGACATATCACTAACTGGTGGATACCTTTAAGCAGTTTTCCACTCACTCAGTATTTCATATCTCTTTCCTAGCTGTCCACCCTTCCCCAGACACTATGCAGAAAACTTAGGTAATTGATCAAGAATTAGAGATTTCACTCAAAGTCACATGTTTAAGTTAAATGAAATGTCTAGTTGTTCCATGATGCTATATTTCTTGTAACACTGTTTGGAGGGAGAAGAATGAAGTCAAAATAAAATACAAGAAAAACTAGTCAAAGATTCTTTCCTGTATGCTTTTAAGAAAACAGTGGTAAAGGACAGTTATCTTCAAAGATAGAGAGACCTTAAAATATAAGCAGACCTTTTCCCTATTATGCTAACTCAGCATTTTAACAGGACAAATATCTATGCAGTAAAAGGTGGGGAACGGGAACAAAACCCTAAACTGTGAGTCCTTTTATAAGGAACCCTACAGGATTGAAATGCGGTGGGGTGATGGAGCTGTTTGGGCTCCATCTCTGTGGAAGTCTTACTCAAGAGTAGGAGGGTTGTGTTGGATCAATTTTTCCTTAAAAGTAGTTTCCTTAAGAAGTAGTCTAGTTTTCTTTTTTAGTCTCTGGTTTGGGTTGTTTTCATTTGGTTTAGGTGTGATWCATGTTTCTTTTCTCTTGTGGGAATGTATAATTCTCACTATTCTTGCAAAAGAGAAGTCTATGTTTTAATATGTRGAATGGTAGGTCCCTTGTTTTTTCATTTAAAAAGCTTCAGTATCATGTTCCAAATATTTTCATAAAGGTTTATATTAATTTATTTCCATTGTCTTTGTGAGAAATTTAATTTTCATAATATTGTTTTTCTAGAATTTGTTACTTATTCTGATCATTATTTTTAAGAACAGGCATGCAAAACAAAGGTTCTTTATAAAGTTCATGATATTTTGAGCCAAACTGGATTACAAAGATAGAATTGGACAAAGTGTTGCCTGTTACTACTTTTTCCATTGGCATTCAGCAGTAGMAAGTTCCTACTTCAAACTATCTGATTTCACATACACAGCAACCAGGAGTGAGGGATTGATGTTATGGGAATATGAAGCATTTTTATATGTGCTCAATCTTAAAKGAATGATCATAAAATATACACTATATGTGAATATTAAGTCACTCTAGGACCAGATAGGGCCATGGAAGCGGGGGGATGGGGGTTGGGGTGGGATGGGGGTGGGGAGGATTGATGCCCAGTGCAATTTAGAGAGCAACCTTTCATTTGCAGGTATCTAAGCAAATCTAAAACCATATCCTCCAGCTTGTTATGTTGTTGATTATTCAGGTTCAGAAGAGCAGGCAGCTAAATTGATGCTTTACAGTTGGAGGTTGAACTAGCTCTCCTTGAGACTTAATAGGGTTAACCACTCATCAAGTATGTCAAGAATGTCCCTTATTGCTTTCCAGAATCCTCTGTCATTTATAAAATCTACCTAGGGAAATCTTCATCTTTCTCAGCAATAATTATGGAAAGAGGGAGTGCTGTTTACAATAAGATGTATGCATTTCTTGCAGCAATAAAAATCACTGTCTATTACAAGCAATATTTACAATTTTCTCCTTCTAGATATGAGTATTATTTCCTAATAACTGTCTGCTTTTCCTAAAAATTAGTTTGACAAACAATTTCTCTACTCCTGAGAGCTACACAATAATTTACAAGAGCCACATCATGAGTTTGGTTACTTTAGGGTAACTCTAGCTACAAAAAAAATCACATAAAGTATTTAGAAAGCGTAGAATTTGGTCCAGTAGCAAACAAAATTATTTTTAATTGAAAAGACCGTTGCTTCAATTTTAATAGATATTAGAATTATAGAATTAATGTAAAATTAGTATTTCCTCTGCCATTTTATAAAGATACCCAGATTATAATACAACTTTTAATGTTTGAGGAGAATAACTTTTAATGTTTGAGGAGAAAGCATACTGCCTTTGGAAGAAATGATCCAATTTGTAGACCAGAGAGGTTTCCAGAAGCAACATTAGGATTACTTGTACTAGCACAAATAATTCTGAATAGTGGGGTTTTTCATTTTCTGTAGGATCCTGTTTTCTGATTAAAATCTTTTGCTTTAATCACCAATGACAGGTTAACTAAAAGCTGTTTAAAGATTCTGGAAAAAAAAATGTATGATTCATAAAACTTCCAGAAACAAATTGCCTACGAAAGCTAAGGTTACCTATTCCTTTCTCGTTTATACTTTCAAAATCCAGTGCCAAGTTCCTCTAAAAGCAAATATGTTCAGCTGCAGGCAATGTTAGTGCAGTAGCAAGAAAATAGCTACTAACTACAGATAGGACTCAGAAAGCTTACACTTGTGAGTGATAAATTTTTGTTATGACTGGCCTATTAGCAAAAACCTCTTTGAAATAAAAACTTATGTATGTGTTCATGTCACTCTATGGTTTATTAATTCTACATGTATTTTTCTTAATTTCTACAATCTGAGAGTCCTTCATCTTACAAAGACTTTTATTATTACATCCACAATAAGGTCATTAAAGGAGCATTGTGCAAATTCAGTTTTCATTAATGATAATGTGAGTATTGTGGCTCTGGTGCATAATTTAAAATTATGTCAAAATCACTGATTTGAGAATAAATATTGAAAATCATTTCAGAAGTTTACTTGGGGAGTGTTAGGCGCCAAGGCTTCTAAAACAACATCAGCTGTGGAATTGACTAAAAAAAGTCAATGAACATTCACAGCCTGCAATCAATTATACAGCCTTCTAACCCCATATATAAAGCCTTATGCAGAAATATGTAAGCAACATTAAAAAATAAATAAATAAAAAATGTATCTGTCTTCATAGCAGAATCCCAGCTCCAAAAATCTGTGATGAAAACAGTATATGGCATTATTTGAGGACAGAGGAGRAGGCAAGGACAGGAGGAAGATGGCATTGTAAGGCCTGATGAATAATGGGTCTGTTTAGTATTGTACATACAAAACAACATCTAACTTTGAATTAAGTTTTGTATTTTTTTACTCTTTCATGGAGAAAAATGTCTCTAAGAGACACTTCACCTTCAGTTCTACACTTCAAAGTGAATTCTAACATGTAGCATCTGGAGCTCTTGTTTTTTAAACAAAACAAATAGTACAATTTCAAGAACCGTAAACATAACCAGGTCAGACCTCAAACATAAGAAATAGCTCAAAAGAGCATTTTGCATATGTAGGTAGGTTTACAACAGAACTTACTTACCTCTGAATTTGGAACACTACGGCTATGCAGTTGTATAAACCAGGACTGGATAGGTCTGGGAGTGTTTTGGCTAGCTCAGCTCTGCAGTCACGTAAGTGACTCCTTTGTGGATTACGTTTTCCAGGTTAGCAAGCAGTAAAACACACAGTGTCTTCAATTCATCTGTTTCTAAGGTTTTAAATATTTTTTTAATGACCATTACCCGAGACAGTTGCCACCAATATGGAAATACATATTTTAGTAGGTTAAGCTTTTTAGTTTTCAGTTTCTTTTTGACAATATCTTCAGGTGCAGTTATATTATCATGCTTCAGTCTTTTCCCTCCAACTTTAATAAACAGATATTTTAGAGATTTGACAATGACCAGCCTCAACTGTATCAACCTATCAGACTAAACAGCCTGGACAAACTAATCCTGTCTTCCAAAGAGCCTTCTGCCATTGTGGTGGTGTCAACTTGCTTCCCCAGAAGGGAAGGTTGCTGCCTTCATATGTTCTTCCCTTCAGCTGATCTCTCAGAGACACTGACTTTAGCTACAGACTTCTGTTTGAGGACGACTGAATCAGTAAATTGCTATTTTCCAAAACTCATTGTGATGGACAGGTGAGAAAATTGGCTAAAATGGATACCTTGGAGTGTAGAGGAATGTATTAATTACCCTGTGGGAGACTTACCCGTGAAATGCTAGGACAGGTAATGTCACACTTACCTTGCAGAAATATAAGATTTCTCTACCTTGCTGGTTTTTCAAGACCTCTGAAACTGCCAGGTAGCAAAGCATGCAAAATAACTGTACATCATTCCTGATAGAGTAGTGCAAAGACTCACCAAGGGGAGATCTGAAGGTTTTTTCACCTGAGATTTTATTTCCCACTAGATTTCTTTGCTTAAGGGAAAAGCCTGAACTATCATTTATTTTCTAAATAAATGTAACTGTAATTATTCAGTGTAATAGAATATTGCTTAAAGAAATTTCCATGCTATCATGCAAGTGTTGAGCTTCTTAAAGTCCACTGAGCCTGTACAAATTTTTTGTCAGAAGTCAAATAACAGCACTAGCCTGTTTCATAACTGCTAGATCTTATATGTGATTTTTGGCAATGTAATAAAATCGAAGCAAACCTCCCATCATCATTTAAGCTGAATGGTCAAAACTAATTGCCAAATTGTGATGACTGCTGTCTTTTATATTTATTTGAAGTTACTCACAGAAGTCTAGTGCTTCTTCATATGTTCATTCAGTAAAATCTGTTCAATGCTGCTTATTTTTTACAGATTCAATTCTGACTACTGAACTAAAATKAGTATAGAAAGACTACAAATTCATCCAAATAGTTGTAATTTCCCACTTTCATTTTTTTGCTTGTTAATACTTAATTGACAGAGTTGATAAAGTTCTCATTCTTCTATTTTTACAATTACAGAAAAGCCAAACTTAACAATTTTTTAAAAAACGGAGGAAAATATAAAGAGGTAAATACTTACTAATTTTGCCAAGTAATGACAGCAGGTTCAGTTTCCTATGCTGCCTTTACTTGGATCTTGGAGGAAAAAAAATACAGACCAGCATACAAATAGCAAGGACATATCGTGGAGAGGAAGTTTATAGATCATTACAGGGAAAGAATAATTATAAATTATATAAATTTAGCCTGGAGAAGAGGAGGCTGAGGGGAGACCTTATCGCTCTCTACAACTATCTGAAAGGAGGCTGTAGAGAGGTGGGTGCTGGTCTCTTCTCCCAAGTAACAAGCGATAGGACGAGAGGAAATGGCCTCAAGTTGCGCCAGGGGAAGTTTAGATTGGATATTAGGAAAAATTTCTTCACTGAAAGGGTAGTCAGGCATTGGAACAGGCTGCCCAGGGAAGTGGTGGAGTCACCATCCCTGGAGGTGTTCAAAAAACGTGTGGATGAGGTGCTTTAGGACATGGTTTAGTGGGCATTTGTACTGGGTTGATGGTTGGACTCGATGATCTTAGAGGTCTTTTCCAACCTTAATGATTCTATGATTCTATGATTCTATAAATTATACTGTAGGAATGGGTTGAGAAAAATCAGTTGAATATTAAATACATGTTGCCTAAATGTTTTGATGTGAAACCTTCAAAGGAAGGAATCAAAGCTTAATAACAGACATTGGTTCAGAACAGAATGTACAAAATCACAATGAATACCTGCATGAGCAGGAGAATAATTTGCTTACAGTTACCTGGCCGAGGCAAAGATCTAACTGATGTTTTGCAGTTGAAGTTCACTCTAAATTCCCATTTTTTAAATGGCTTTCTGGTTGGTGAAAAAAAAATGCTTTTCTTGTGTCTCAGATACAATTTCTCAAAATGTTTTGCTTTTCAAAAATCAATTCAAAAATTCACAAAAACAAGCTCTTTCAAAAATCTTGTATTTCCCCCATGTTTGTTCTCTCAAAACAAAGGTTTTTCCAGAGAAAGTCAAAGAGCAAACAATTGACATGCCCACCCTTAGTATTTCACAGCACTAAGCTCTCTTCTGCTCTTCAGGGAGACTCAAATTCCATCATCTTTTTCTGTTCCTTGTTTCTGTTACTTAGTCACACATTTTCTGATAAATGTGAATCAATATTAATTTTGGATCATAAGATTTTTCTTGGAGAAGTATGCTTTGCTTGGTTTACTGCCTTGATATCTATTTATAGCCTTATTTCCAGTGAGAACAGAAAGTTGCRGAAAAAAAAAACCAAAACCAAACACATTGTTGTGTGTCTCTTCCAAGGTGTACAAGTGTTGGCTTCCTTTAAATACTTTGAAATCTTTTCTGACCTATTCCTCCATTCTGCTGTCATGGTTTTCTTATCACAATTTCATTTTCTGGACTCCAAACTCCTGCAATATTGTTGTCAATGCTGTAGAATAACCCTACCTGATCATTTAACTTCATTTTCCTTTCACACAGGTTCGAAGCATTAGCTACAGTTACTGAGTAGGGTCTGAATGCTGTTTCAGAAGAGATGGGTTTTCAAGATAACAGGAGAGAGTGGTTGCCAGAAAACCTGTTGCAGGTTTTTTCTTCAAACTGAACTAGGACAGCAGTCCTAGTCCAGCTATTAGCAACTTGATATCTCTGCGATGACCAGACTCCGACAGTTCTGGACAAAGCAGTAGGAAAATATGAGAGGAATTTCCCACAAAAGACGACTTCTCTTATACACAATCCTAGTTTCTTGTTAGCAATATTCTAGTTCTCTCCTGGCTTTCTCCTGGGCTCCATTCACTTGACTAGGGGTAAACGCCATTGTTTTACTCTGGAATTATAGTGGTGCTTCTGGAAAATTTATGCACAAAACCTGAGATCCAGCCATCCTGATATACCAAAATGTCAAGTTTCTAAGGTGTCCAGTCCTTTCCCTGTGAAGAGAAAACATGAATAAATACTGCTTATTTTCAGAATAAGCAGAAACCAAGTACTTCTGTTTTACTCACTCCTTAAACTAAAGAAGTCTGTACCATCCTGCCACTGCTAAGAATTCATATTCATTGTCAGTCAATTTCCATGATCATTTGATCTAGCAGCTAACATACAACTTTTCTGAGGTGGAGATATTGAAAAATAAATGGTTACTGCTTTTCAAATGACCAAAAATTGTTTTCCTCAGTAATGTTAGTTATTTAAATTTTTAAGATATTAGAACAGTTTTATAGTATTTTTGGCTGAGAAGTCTCATCACAGTTTTTTTAAAATGCCTATACATTTACATGTGGGACTAGGCTTTGTATCAGAATTGTGAAAAAGCCTGTTTTTACATTGCTTACTAAACCAAAACAGCTAAGAAAATAAATGTATCAAGGTGAAGGGATCTGTCAATAAAAAACGAAGCACTTATTTTCATTTTCATATCTTTTCTTCCTTTTTAAAAAATTAAATACAGATAAATATCATCTAGGAATTGCATTTTGCTGTGAGAAATTATGCATCTTCACTGGAAAATGTAAAAACAACATAACCAAAGTTTGAGCTGCATGAATTTCATTTCCTCCAGCAAAAATGAATGTCAGATTTGGTGCAAAGCCACAGAGTTGATTACCACAAAGACATGTTTTGATTAACTTACCTGCTCAAAAAATTGTTCAAACCTGTATGAAATACCAGGCTATCAATACTGTGCTTTAAGGAATCTAGAAAAAGGTGACATTTCTTTTTCTGTACCACATTAGTTTGTGTAGTTCAAATCCTCTTCTTTAAGTCTACTAGAAAGCCATAAGCTTTTCGTTCCTTCTGTGAACTCTGATACTACAGATTTCCCTTCCAAGGTTAGCAGGGAAAGTCTCATAAGTGAGTCACAAAAGTTACAGTTATCGTGACTGTACCTGTCACATGGTGGAGCTGAAAATAAAGCTAGATCAGCTGACGCAAAGTGGTGCAAAACCACAACTCTGCTTTATACCTGCTGAAGTCAAAAGATACTTTCTGCACCTGCAATTCCTATGACCACAGTTTAAACATGAAATAGCAGCTGAAAGCTGTGATTTAGCATGTGTATTTCTCTATGCACATACAAGTGTTTTGGCAACGCTTTCTGTAGAAAAATATCTTTGCCTAGTATGTAGTTTAATCACGGCTAGAATGTAGCTTAATCACGGCTAGGTGCTTCCTCTACCAGATATAAGGATTAGCTCTGCACAGCTGGGCTCATATTTTAGCTTACACATAATTTATATATGCACACACATAAGTCAGGAAGTAACATTCATGCATGACCAGTTAGTTGCAAGTTTCAAATCTGAAAGGCACAGCACAGYATCTTCAGTGTCTCTGAAGGCAGGAATATGTCCTTGCAGCATCTTTTGAAGATTGGCTTGGTTGACCAGGGATAAAAAAGAAATCATCCTCCCATGGATATTTGTAGACACACCTTGTGACATACAGACGTGTACATGCATGCAGTCTCAATCACAGTTCATTAGCATCCCATATATTAATCTGTTTGACAGTTCTCCTATGCACAAGTATTCTACAAAGAAACAAATGCAAAGACTAGTTGTTACCGTAAAGTGAAATAATATTAGACTTTCCCAAGACATTGACCAAAAGACATGCAGATCATTGCACTTTCAAAGAAAGTTTGTCTCTTTCAGCATCAAAATCAGTGGACTCAGAAATCTGCAGTGTCTAAATGGTCTTTATAGTTTTGCTGTTATGTTTCTATTTAGTGATACAACCCATGTGGCTGATGTCTGTTGTTCAGCTGAAGAAGCAAACGGAAAATCCTCTGATACAGTTTATTCTATTTTCCTACTTCTTTGTACATTTAAAAAATGTCATTTAAAATTATTATATTTTGCTCTGATAGTAAGAAAATGCTCATAATTTACACAGCAGCAATTGGCTAACATCCTGGGCTTCATTCTTATCAACTGCTTTTATCTGAAGACCTGTATGATGGGCACAGACTCACTGGCAAAGGGCAAAAGTTAAGGAGGTGTTATCTCCTCCATACCCATTAGTATTAATTGCTGCAGTACATCCCTGTATGATATGATGGTGTAGGAGTACATATTTTCATTCTCTCCCTTCCCATTTCTTCAGATGATAAGAGAAGATAGGAAGTAGATTACTGGTTAACAGTAAAGTTAATTTCTACTATTTATCTTGATTTTGTATGTCTAGGCTATATAGAATCATAGAATGGTTTGAGTTGGAAGGAACATTTAAAGGTCATCTAGTCCAACCTCCCTGCAATGAGCAGGGACATCTTCAACTAGATCAGCTTGCTCAGAGCCCCGTCCAACCWGACCTTGAATATTTCCAGGGATGGGGCATCTACCACCTCTCTGGGCAACCTGTTCCAGTGTTTCACCACCCTCATTGTAAAATATTTCTTCCTTATACCTAGTCTGAATCTACCTTCTTTTAGTTTAAAAATACCTTTATTAAACTTATTAAAATAAGTTTAAAAATACTTTCAGCTGAGTGTGTGTTCTGGTCTGTATCTTTTTTACCCCTTTTTGTCCTGGTTTTCTTGGGAAAAGGACACATGCATGGCAAGGAAGGAAAATATTAGGGTGGTTTGACTTGTACAGTCTCATCTAGATGAAGCCTAGTTTTAAGCATAAAATTAAGCTAATTTATGTTTAATCCAAAGAACTACCCCTGAGGCTAGATGAAGCCAATGTAGGACACATAACGATGTATGTTGGAGGTAAATCTTGCAAAAGGAAGCACTGAGGAGGTTTCTGTTCTGGAGTGCTTAGTTCTTTCACAGTAGGTTTCAGTAATTTGATCGTCTGTCTCGGCAGTCTGAGGACATAAATTTTGGCTTTGCAGCAATTCCTGGAGGTTAACACATTTCACCAGATCTAGGGTATAACTTCCAAACATAAAAAGCTCTATCACAGAAATAGTACCATGTTGACAGTGTATACCAGCAGAAGAGGGGTGGACTAGTCATTGATCAAAATACCTACTTGTCTTTTTAGATTTCCTGACCATATCTATCCTCATGGTACTGAAGTCCCCTCTGATGCAAATGTAGTCAATGTTTGTGAATTATGCATAATGCTGCCTAATTATTTGTATAGACATTTCCATATTGCTGATCATTGCAGTATCTGGGTCTCCAGAATAATTTAGTTTCATTAACCTTCAACTGACTATATATAAAGCCATATCTGCTTTGACAAGTACAGCTAAATTTTGCTCTTATTCACTTGTTCAGTATCCAGCCTTATAGATAAAGCAATACTGTGGGAAATAAAAATGGTGAAGCAGGAATAAAACAGTCTGAACATAGTTCAATATGSTCACTGAAAGAGTATAGAAAAGTAACACCTGTAACTCACTGTTTTCCATCTCAGTCTTGGTCCATTGACCATCCTCAGGTTGCTTTAATATATCGTAAACATATACAGAGACACTTTTTGGCAGAAGGGCACTGACTTTGGCAGCTTTACAACTAAATGTCAGCTCTGAGTTTTCCCACGCCTCTGTGCAATATATCAGAGATTACTTGGCATCCATGAGTAACTAACTGACCTGTTCCAAGTAGCACTCTGTATTCTCATTTCTAAAGAATTCTAGAAGATTGCTTTTAAAGAATTCTAGTGATTGCTATGAATGGTTTTGTGCAAATAAATAGCCAATAATATTTTGTGCAGTTTCCTGTTAAGATTACAAACTTGCAGGTTACTACTACTTTGTCTGATCCATTTGTTACCCTACCTCAGTGTGTTTCACTAGTTTTTTGTCTTCGTTTTAGGCGGGGAAAAAATACAAATTAAAGGTGTTCATGCTCTTTGAGATATACAGATATCAATATCTATCTATATATATATTTCCAAATTCATTCTGATCCACTCTACCCAAGATGTCTCCAGTGGTTTGCTTAGTCTTTTTGTAAGCATCAGGAGGTGCTTAAAACACATACTGCTCTCCTGCAAAATTAAGGATTTCAGCAATTAAGGAAAATCAGTGTTATAATCTTGATTCATGACTATTGTTTTGACTTGAATAATGCTAACTGAACTCTGGATTCTTGTTCTTGTGAAGGGAAAAACATTGCCCCGCCGATTCTGACCTACTTCTTGGATTGTCATGAGCACTACTATACAAGGTTAAAATTTGCAGATAAATAACTCAGAATTATGAACTAATTAAATATCATTTCTTATAGCTAAGCTAAACTTTCAAGAAAGGATTTGGTAATTGGAAGTATCTTTCTGACATGAAACAATAATGGCTTCAGGTAAAATAATTAAAAAATATTTTGGAAATTTTCTGGTCCCAATTTATAAACACATTTTTGGAATCTCAGTTTATGTTTTCAAGAATTAAATAAATCATACTATCTATTGCCTGCTGCTTAGGACCACTCACTATTGAGTAGTCAGTGTCATTTTAGACAATAAGAATAGGGTTATGACTTTCCCTCGCTACCTGCAGTAGTTTTTTTTTTAAGACAGACAACAGTCTTTTCTAATAGAGGAAAAACAGTAAAAAAATTATTGCAGCATTTTCACATGGATTACCTGATGGTGGATATTGAGACAAAACAGGGTTTTTACAGGACAGAAGTGTACTTGCTAGTACAGATTTAATAAGTAAAAGAGCTCTTAAATGATAAGTATATATAAAAACATTGCTCAAATTTACATTAAATAGGGCTAAAGAGAAAATTATGTAACAGTGAAATAAAAATCTGCTTTTGGGATTTGTAACTTCTTCAAATTTTGGTGAAACATCTCATTTTTATGATGGAAATTGTCAGAAGCTTTATTATTACAGTCACTCAATTTTGTATTTTTGGCCATAAGATTTTCCATGTTGTTCACATGTCCCAAACTGAGTATTTCTGCAAAACTTCCATTAGGTTGGTACAGAGAAAACATTGTTGCATATGTTGAATCTAACTTTTTTTTCCTTCCTTTTAACTTTTTAATATCACAGGAAATTAGAAGGGTGGATATATTTACTATTTTGGTCAAAGTCATAGCTTACAAAGAACAGTTCATAGCTATTTGGAGGGGGAAAGACATTGAATTTCACCAACTTCCATTCACTGCAAGTCCTGGGCTGAGCAGGACCTTTAAAGGGAAGAACATCCATCCGCAGTTAGATAAAGGATTCATCAATCCCAGTAATGTGTTTTTAACAGTGATCATAAATTAATATTCAGGAGAGAATTGGAAGAAGTCGGGTACTTTTTCTAATGGTTGTGAAGCAAAATTACACGTACCTGAGCTAAGAGTCAAGGAAGCTTTCTTTTCTCCAGTCTGGTGGGCCAGGACACTATGGAAACAATGATGTTATGGCATAAGATTCAGTATCAGTATCTTTTCACTGTTATATGCTTCCTTTTAGTTCATTATCCTGAAGGCAATGATAAAAGACAATGAATTCTCAGCTGAGGATGAAGTGGGATTATACAGTATATGAAGAGAGTTCAAGAAAGAAACAAACCTTTTTCTGAATGTTACTTTTCCAGAAAACTAATTTCTTTATATGATAAAGGTTCTCTGAAGGGAATGATGCTTGTTTAACACAGAAGTCAAATAGGACAGAGTTTAAAAAAAATATACTAGCTATACTGGCACAAATGTGCACACTTCCTTATCTTGATCTTCAGTTAAGAGTTGGCATAAAAAAGCATGAACATAAAAGGATGTTGCTCATTCTTAATTAAAGTAATTCTTAATTAAGGATTAAAGTACAAGACAAACTTGATTTWAAAAAAAAAAAAAAGAGTTCCTCCAAAGGAGCAAAACATGGAGAAACTCAAAGGGTTTCTTAATATGAAGATGTGATCTCTCTGACTATGTTTGACTGAAGATCATATGCAGCATGTATATCAAGCTGCAAACAATGTAGATAAGATAAAAGTTTTTAAATACAAGGTTTTTTTCTTCTCTGCGTTGCACCAACTTTATAACAAAACAGTACAATGATTCTTAACTTTAATAAACCACCAGTTATTACTCGAAGAGACCATACGCTTTAGCTTTCTGCCCTAACTTTTCACTCTGAATTTATGTTTGTGGTCAATAACTTCGAAGTGAACTCAAACAGGAAATGTTGAGTGAAGCCCAGTTATGTTTCTATAAAGGATATAAGATGGAAGAATTTTAAAAAAACTAAAAAGACGTGACTTAAAATAAGAGTTATTGTCTCTCTAAACCTTACAGCTTTGAACAGTCACACAACTGACAAATATAAGTTCAAATTGTTTGGCTTCTCTCTTGACAAATACATGTATTGTTTTACCCCTTGAAAGTTTGCACTCTTTATTTACAGGAGTAAGTTTTGGGGTTTTTTTTAAATGAATTTAGGTTCAAAGTGAATTCTAAGGKGTTTTTTTTATAATGTGCTGTAGGCTGAAGTTTTTAATTTCAATATTCTCAGAACACTTCATAATATAGTTTATTCCTAGAACTCACAAAGTAAATATTTTCACTCTCAATAAGTATAAGCAAGTAAAAGTTGCAGGGTAGTTATTGCATTAAAAGGAGTAGATGTGTCAGAATACACTACAATAATACACATTGGAAGAAAAAACCTTTGAAACAAACCATTGCTCTGTACCAGGTTTATATATACATGCATATATGAATTCTTGCATGTGAATAACAGAACTTGAATTGAAGAGACACTTCTGAGCTACTAACAAAACTAACCGTTSAGATCACCAGAGATTCCTTTGTGTGGACTGAAAAGGGACAGCAAAGCACCTACTCATGCCTGATGCAACAACGGACACGTCTTTGTGGAAACACAGACAATCTGGACAAACAACTATCAATGCCAAAAAAACAGTGTAGCACACTCTGCAGTCTAAAATTCTCATCTCTTAAAAAAAGGGATCTTTTCAAATGGATCCTGACTTTCACCTAACTAAGAGACAGTAAAAGGACCTTTAGAGAATGATTCAAAAGTATAGGTACACTGTGAATTTTGCTCATTTCCACTTTGCCTCCAAGCCTGTGTATCTCTGATCATTCATGCTACGTGCAATAACTTTCTTCCACTCTCTCTCTAAACTTTTCCCGATGAAACTCAGGGTTCAGGTGGCTGAGGGGTATGCCTATAATCTAATCCACAGAGATATCCCTAATCACTCTCATAATTTTGGCTCAGTCCCTAAATTAACTGCACCATAACCTGATATGTATTACTCACCATATTCTTCTCTAAGGCACTCTTCACCGTGGAATATATTATCACCAAAAGAACATATATGTCTGCATTTTATTTCCAAAATCATCTGAACAGCTTCCTATCTCAAATAATGACAATGATTTTGGATGCTGAAGTATATTTACAGTTAGCATGCAAATATAATAAGACTTTGTAATATTCTCAAGAACCTCACTAAAGCCACAGTAGTACTACTTACAGGCCGGACCAAGACATAAATGCAACATATCAAACTATTTTTAGCAGCAGAATGGCTGCTGCTTCACATTGATGGAAATCTGTTTCCTATCTCAAAGTATCCTGTTTTTGCAGTATAATAAGACAGCCTGCACATCATAGATCATTAATGTGACTTGACACACACATTTTATAGTATAAAACTATAAAAAGGTGTGAAATAGTATTCAAAACAAAATTTCCGAATTCTGAAATGGAATTTTCCACTATGACATTTCAGCAGTCCAAAACAGATCTTTCAACAAATGAGGAGATGTGTCAATAATTGCCCATTTTCCTAAAACTATGGATTATCATAAGAATAGGAGAGAGGAATAAAGACAGATACGAATACTGTTAGATGTAGAAGCAGTTTTCAGATGTCTTTTCTTACTAGTTTACGGTTTTACAATTCATAATTTTAAATTCACTGCCATTTCACAATAGAGAAAAATTATTTTCTTGGCAAAATAATATGCATGCTTTATACTTGATGTGTAATTTATCGAGCATATGGCCAAGAAGCACTGTTTTTGATTGTACTTGCAGAGACTTCATGTAATAGACTTATGGCAATATAAGGTTGGAAAAGACTGCAGAAGTTCATATACTTAACTCCTTAGCCAAATGGTAAAATCAGATATTCCTATGTCATCCSGTACAGATGTGTCTAGCCTGTTCTAAAAAGCCTCAACTGATGCAGAATATATAATTTTGTAGCACTTTCAGTATAAAAGAGGTGCCTGGGAGACATCAGCGTTTACAAAAAAAACTCTTTTTTTTTATTATTGTCCAGGCAAGAGGAGTTTCAAAGCATGCCATATTGTGCTAAAAAAAATTCACAGCCAACAAACATACAAAAGTATGGTCCAGCCTTGAGTCTGTTGAATAAAAAATGGGTGATCTCACTTCTTGGTTGCCTCCCTAATAAGGAGTCCGTCTACAGGTCAAGGTGTTGGTCAGCATTAGTGGCTGTGAAATTAAATCTCTGCAACACAGTTAGGGGTATATTTTTAAGGTAAGTCTTTGGAAACACACCTCTCCAAGACTGCCTACTGTCAACGTCTTGGGCATCACTCATTTTTTAATAGTTGTGATCTCAAGAAGTCTTGTTCTTTCTTGTGGAAAGTATCTACCTACCTATTTTAGCCAAGGGATTCTGCAGAGTTCCTGCAAACTGGGGCTTGAACTACTTAAAGCTTTTGGAGAGTGAGCTCATGGATTCTTCCCTTCTGCTTTCACTGTTGGTTTGGTTTTGGTTTTTTTTTTTTTCCTTTCCCCTATTGTGAATTACAGCTACAAGCACTAATAACCATTTCCTATCATAAAATAGAGAAGAGCAAAGTAAAAATTATGATGTCAGAGGTAAAGAAAATGTCTTGCTATTTTACTGTTGCATTTTAAAGCAAACAAAACCCACTATTCTTTTGCTGGCAGTAGTTTTAGAATGGAAAGTTGATAGTCAGTAACCAAGAAGCAGTTAATCACCAAGTGAGTGATCAAACCCAAATATAAACCTGTGGTTCATTCTTCCAGTCAGTGTATTTATTTTGCCTTTATATTTCTTGAAAATATAAAAAAGAAAATACTTGTACAAAAGATATCCATTTCAAATCCACAGAGGAAGGCAAAATCTTTTTATATTTTCAGATGACCCTGTTGACCTGAACAACCAGAACATATTGTTGGCTCGAGATGAGTTTTTTTGTTCAATAAACATTTTACAGTAATTATTAGCAGCTTAATTACATCTTTTAAATTCTCCTTTTAGTTCCCTTCTGACCGAAGCTTTTACTGGAGCCAGTAAAAGCCAGCAGGGCAAAGGGTGAATTCTGAAATGGACTGTAATTTTTTTTTTTTTTTCTCCAATTAAGCACAAGCAGCTTAGGTGAACATAGATTGAAGGAATAACATCTTGAGATCCCTTCCAACCTTAATTATTCTATGACTATGAAATGAAATTCAACAGCTAAACTCCTATGGATTTGAAAACTTTTGTTCCTGACCAGATTAATGTCAAGGAAAATGGATGGGAATGCACTTTCATGCATTCCCATTTGTAAATCAAGTATGTCAGGGATCTCAAAACATCTTTCAGTATGCTCAAATGTTACAYTGACTTTTAATACTAAATTACTAATAAAGTGAAGAAATGACTGCATCGCTCCCAGGAGATTTTGCCACCAACATGAGAAGAATAGACAGACACAGAAGTTGCTTAGAAGATATTTTTATTAAAATATGGCTCATTCAGAGCTTAATAGGGTGA
Organism: Oceanodroma leucorhoa; assembly: GCA_030449065.1. Taxonomy (NCBI): domain Eukaryota; kingdom Metazoa; phylum Chordata; class Aves; order Procellariiformes; genus Oceanodroma; species Oceanodroma leucorhoa. Next base: position 2,375,994 of record JASVER010000093.1, read on the forward strand.
AGTTGCAATAGACAGGTTATAAGATGCATTTCCTGGCGAGAAGAAAAAATATGATGCATTAAATGGCAATAAGAGTGGTTAGGAAACTGCTTTTCTACCTTTCCCCTACTAAGCAGACTATCCTGACAATGAAGAAATGAAAGTCCAAGTGTTATCACTAAAAACTCAGCATACTTTGGATATGTTGACTCCTGAGTGCAATCTCAATGTGTATAGGAAATTAGTTTGGATATGAGGGCAGGCACATTTACAAGTTTAATTGCTCTTTGTGTTCTGCTGGCAAGCCAGTCTTTTGACTTTTAAAAGGGATTTGCTTTTCTTTTTAACTGGGCTGATGTTTTGAACCAGTATTTGCTATTGACAGAAAGAGACCTAGATTCATAGAACGAGCATTTCTAGCTGGGTTTAAGTTAGGATGCCATTACTTTTACAGATAGCTAAAATACTTGTGGGATTTCCCATTCTCACGCTTTAGTAGAATTGCCCTAAAAGTATTTTGGATTTTTCTTAAGTACTCATTTTTTATTTCTATATTTAGTTAAGCATAGCAAGTGTGATTTCTTTTATTCRTATCTAATTGAACTCATGATTCAATAATATTCATTCTGTGAAATTTTGGTCAAAACAGTGTTGCAGATTAATTGTTAATGATACGTAACAGTCATGCTTAAATTGCTTAAATTGACACAAAAATGCATCATTAAAGCACAAAAGGTTCCTGCAAATGAACACATGCATCTTTAGCTTTTTTGCCTTAAAAAAGTGCCTAAGCAACTTCTAATAAGTTCTTATCAAAATGTATCATTAATAAAGTGGGAGAAGTTTACTAAGAAAGACAGTGATTCTTTTTCAGTGCCTAGATAAAACTAGACTTCTCAATTGAAAATTCCAGTTTGTTCTCTTGGTGAAATGTGCTTTTTAAGTCATGAAGGTGGTAGAATTTAAAATATATTAAATTTACAATATTTTTTTTAAATTAGAGTTTCTGTCCCAGGAGTAATTCTGATCTTCAGATACTGCTTTTCAAGGTAATTGGGAGTACCAGTTCACAAAACTTTTCATAGAAAAAGTAGTTTGTCAGTTTAGAATTGAAAACTACTTCTAATCACCATGCTGAAGTATTTTATTGTGATCAAAATATACCATCTGTACTCTTCCATTTTGGAAGTGATCTCTTAATTAGGGTCAYGTCCAAGTTCCTTACATCCTGTTTCTTTATTAAAACATAGGTTCATTCTGGACCAGGCCTTCCAATTCAGAGTGTGGTTGTAGAACCCCTGTGAGGGACTACCTTAGTTTTAACAAGAGGAGGCTTGGTGCATCGTGCTTAATTTTTGGCCACAGAATAGAATGGGAGAATAAATGAAATACATTAAAATTGCCTAAAAAATCAATTGACTTGAAACTAAAAGTCTTCTTTCTCATTTTTAAAAGAAATTGGAATATTTAATTTCAGATTTATTAGAGTATTGTGAAATGTCAACAAATGAAATAGTTGTTCAGTCTGTTGCCTATTCTACATTGGCTGATCAGAGAATACATTTTCTYTTAATACCCACAGTAATCATGCTGCTATATACCTGATACGGAGCCAAAAAAGGGTCTCATTTCTAACAATGTTTGGATAATTATCAATTCCCTACAATATCATTGGTATCTATTTTCTATCCCAGCAAAATTTCCATCAAGAGTCTGCGGTGGAATGCGATAAAACACACAAAACGTAGTTACTTTACTGAGGACTGTGTAACAAGATCTGCCTGAAATGGAAATATGATGGTCTGGGTTTTGGGAGGGGGAAGATGGGAGATACTGAACTGAAATTACATTATATTTTCATGAAAAAGTTTTTTTTTTCCCCCAAAACTGAAATATTTACTGAAATAAAGTTTAACATTTAAGTTCTATTAAAAACAAGGTGAATAGACACATTCCTTGTACACTTCCACCTTTTGAAAAAAACAAATTTCTCAATTCTTACATTATGTATTATTCTGATACCTGTACAGTATTATTGTTGTGACATCTAAGTGCCATATGAACAATTGAGCATTAAGTTTTATTTTCATTCAGTGCTGCAATATCACTCCTAAAAGACCTATAAAGGAAAGAAACATTGAGTAATTTCACAAGCAGTTTTTAATATCTCACCAAATAACAAAACTATTTGATTATCATGATAAATCTGCAGGAAAATCATCCTACTAAATGGTGCCAGCTGGCTATAACTAAAATATTATTCAGTCTCTCATTTGAAGATATAGTGGTGCATAAATAATATTTTCTCCACAAAGAAACGAAGTAACAAAGAGACAGTTCAACTCTAGGAAATTACATTGTAAAAATGCATGTTGTTGGATCCCACATGTACTAGGTCTTATTCTGATTTAATAAAATGTTTTTACTGGTGTTAACTTTGTTGCCCCTAGAGTGCTGGCTGGGAACTGCAGAGCATGCATGCATGACCAGAAGCCCCTATGCCAGTTATTTTCTTGCAGAATTTTCCAAAGGTGGAATTAGGTTTGCATTGATGTTATGGGGAAGAATGCTAGAAAGCAATCAGGTCTCAGAAAGGTGGCACTGAGGCATTAGAGTGGTCTGGCAAACTTTAAACTGATTATTATGCAAAACCAAAAGTTTAACCTCAGTCTTCAGCTAAGGTTGAAGGCGAGGCCTATAAAACCTAAAGAGACATCTGACCACACTTTTCCAGGCATAACAAGTCGTTTTCATCTTCAGTCTTTGCATCCACTCTTCAAATGATTTATCAAAAAGGAAACAAACAAAGGAAAATTTGAGTTACTCTCTGTTCAAATCCATATTCTGACCACTAGACTTAACTGTCTTCCAAAGAAATCTCTGTTCACACAGGAAAGTTGTCATAAGCATGGTGATAATTTGCTTAAATTAATTACAGGTTAATAATTAATTAATAATTATTATTATATATTAATTAATATTATTAATAATACAGGGGACTTATACAGTATATCATCAAACAGATTGGAAGCAACAATCTACCTGGATAGCAAGAGGCTCCAATATTCTTCTTCAAGTAGCCTGCTACAGTTGACTTGGGAGTAGGCAATGGAAAGTGGGAAAAAMCAAAGCAGAAAAGTATACTTATGTCATCCATCATCTCAGCAGCCTGAGAGCTTCGAAGAGCTTCTGATAGACATTAAAATTGCTTCTCCCTGAGAAAAATATTGAAAGAGTTAACATTTGCTCTCTCTGAATGAATCCAGCCTGCTGCACAGGGAAAGGATAGATATAGGTAACTTGGATTTTATTCGTACAAAGCACCATATTTTAGGAAGATATAAAAGTCTCACTACACTGTAAAGCATTCTGTTTTCAGATAGTGGCTTAAAATGCTGAATAATGCAAAAATACATACTGTCATATACAACATGACACAATGGAGTTACAGCACACAGAATAATTTATATATAATTGTGATTGCACATCTGATCTTTTCCTGCCAAACAAGCTAAACCCCATACTGATAAGAATGCAGCAAAACTTTATATCTTGTATTTTAAACCCCACATCTACGATTGCACAAACTGCATGGTCAGTCAGCAGAGTCTATGCTTTTTCGTCTTAAGCAGAATGACAGACAAATGTCACCAACCATGCAGGTGTTTATTAATGTACAGCTAAAGCCATCGCATCGCAACCTAGAAACAATGTAATGCAAAAATGAGACCTCTGAAAGCCTGTGTAACCCAGTGAGCACATCTACCAGGAGCTGTTATTCAAATAAACAAGTAGTTCATTAGCTTGTTATTGCTGGTCCTAAATTTATAAAACTCTTTGAGAAAAAGCAAGGCACGATAGTCACAATCTGTTTGGGTCTGCTGAATCCGATCAAAAGGACTTGGAGAGTGCATGTTGGTGCTGTGAGACTGAGGAATGCAAGTGGAGGCACAGGGTCTGAGGAACCCTCCACRGCCTGTTTTGAACCTGCTAATGTGCTCTGCTCACTTAATGGCATCTTATAAAACATCTGGTCTCAAACGCTCAAATATTGATTCAGTATATGGAAATCTGGTATTACACTACTGCTGTTTCTAGGAACAGCTTATATAAACAGATCTGACATGATTGTGCCATATGGTTTTATTTCTGGAGTGCTTTGACTGCATTTTTTAGGGGGAGGGGGTGATTAATTGGGGTGATTTATAGGTCCCCCTCGCTTCCTTCAAGGTGGATGATGACTAAGCTGTAAAAGCCACAAATTTTGGTGTCCAGGTTCATAAGGGTTTTCAGTTAATGGTTAACTGAATGACAAATCTCTGCTGTGCATTCACGTGTGACTCCAGTGAGTGGGTGATAAGGCCTAAATCCTCCATAGAGTACAAATGTGCAGGCTGAAAAGGAAGTATGTTTTACAGGCTCTATGTGCTTTTACCATGCCACATTTACCACACATTAGTGAAGGCAAATACAGGGAAATGAGAGGTTTTGAAGAGACAAATAGGTTGTGGCCCTTTTGCAAACATCAGTAACAACTTGAATATTGTACCTGGGTAAAGAGTGAAGTTGCAGGCTCTGGGTTAGGTTTAAAGTCTAAGGAATTCGATCAGCTTGAAGATGCTGTTTGTCCTGACATTCCTTCCTCACCAGCCTGACTCTCAGGCCCTGCTGTCTCAGGCTGTGTCACAGAACTGCCACCTTTCTGCCAAAACTCTTTGTTTGGCTACTCAGACACACCAAAAACAGTGTTTTATCACCTGGCGGATCCGGTGATATCTAGATAGAGGATGTGCAGAGTCATGTGGATATTCCTATCCAGGAATATCAGGGCCAGGGGCGCGGGCAATTGAGTAGGAAGTGACAAAGATGTATGCAACTGCTGGACTGGCTTCCTCCATCTTTGTTCTGTGTACTTTGTCACGAACATCTGAACCCTGAAAACCTGTTTTGTTCAACTGCGTTTGACCTATTCCCTATTCCCTTCACAGGTCTTTTGCTCACACAGCTTTGCATCCCTATGCTTCTGCTACAGAATTACCAGAAGAGGCAAGAAGACAGTAACCACCTGGTAGTATTAGAGAGACTCACGGCTGTGCAACTGTCTCCTAACACATATTGCAAATAAACCATATTTTAAATATTTGTGCCACTTCTGTACTTTTGATTAGTTGCACTGTACTTATGCTAGGAACATAGCAAATAGTCTCTATTGCTCATCATTTGGTGCTGCTAATTATACACTCAATACTTACCTATTGTCCTCCTACCTATGAAGTTTGTCAGGCATGGTGGGGCGGGCAGCAGAAAGTGTTATGTACTGAGCTCTCTAGGCACACTGGGCAAGAATAAACCCTACAGTGAGCTGTCCCTTGGCAACCCCTAGACACATCCATGAAGTTTTTAACTTTCAGACCATGTAGGTCCTAAAACACCCCAGAATACCAGATTACAAATATGTAAATTACTGCATCAGATCAGACTGGTAGTCCATCTTGTGAAAAGCCTCTTTCTGTAGAAATAGCAAATGTTTTAGAAGAAACAATCCTGCAATAAGCAGTTTTCAATGTTTAAACAGAGCATTTCAGTCAGTTCAGTGTCATTTATATATTAGCAGGATGCAACAAGTTCTGCTGACTCATTTTGCTTAGAGTGAAGACTATTTCATGTCTTACGTTGGAATGACAGGTTTATTTAATTGATTCATTGCTCTTACATTTATAAGAAAGGTCAAAGAATACTTCTTGAGTGCCTTGCCGCTCRCTGTTCATCATTTCAGTATACATCTTTTGCCTTTCTTGTATTAACATCTTCCCCAAGGAAAAGATCTCTTCCCTTTTCATTGGTGGAATGTTTTGTTAATTTCTTCATTAGTCCTACTTTGGGATTCTGCCAACAAGTAGTATATACTTTTTAGCCAGAAATGATAAAGGCTGAATACAATGTTAAATATGAAATGGCACTTGATTTGTACATGGCACTATGGATTTTAAAGTTTCCTATATTTTTCCCTAAGCATATTCTTCCCCTTAGTTATAACATAAGCTTTTTAAACCAATGCTAATATATTCTAACATTTTTAAGGTGACACTACACATTGAACGGGGTTTAAAATGAAAAGAAAATGTTATTTATTTTCATACCTTCTGTATTTTAATATCTTGACTATAAACTTTAATTAACACAAGGCTTTGTTTTTCTTGTTTTCTCTTTTCCCACTGCATACCTGTGCAGCAGGGAAAATATATAGATCTTCGGGGTTTTCTTCTTCCCTACTTTAAAAAACAGTTTACAGATGTTACACAGTCTGCTGATTTCCTCAAGGTGGAAAAGAGGACCACCATTTCTCCATTAGGAAAGCAATCCTCTCTCAAGGTTGAGGGTCAGAAATGCCAGTCTCTGACATTTCTTCCGTACAACTGCATGTCATGGGCAAATCCTTCATAAACAGTGCTGCTGCTTCTTTTCTGCTGCACCAGTCCATGTCTGACCAGCTGTATCTGGTGGGGCTTTCTGGACTGAGAAGGAAGTGGTGAAACCCAGCAGGGAAGCTGAGAAATCTCAGCTGCAGCCCTTTGGCAGGGGATCTGATGTAGGATGATGCACTCTGCCAAGGGTGATAATCATTTAGGGTGGCGGAAGGAGGACAGAACAGAAAGGTGGGAAAGTGGTGTCTGATTCTGCAGGGTCAGGATAGCTCTTTAATGAGTACATGCTAGCAGAAGAAGCCTGTCCGAGCTCAGTCTATTTCGTCCTTCAGCTATACCTGGTGCCAGGCACACTAGACTCATCCACCTTGTGGAACCACAATATCAGCAAATTGCTTAGCATCTCTCTACCACAGGTAGCCCACAGAAAATGTAAGGATAACAGCATTTACCCTGCATAGAGCTTCCCATCCTCCTCTTGTCAATTCCTGTGCCACTGCTGAGGAGCTTTCTAGAGCTAAGGGAGGAAGCAAAGCAGTCATATTGTTCTTAAGGTTTTGTGGGATGTAGTGACCAGCTGGGACAGTGAAGTAACATGTGAGGATGCCTAGGCCACTGCACACCATGCAGAAGAATTAGCAGAGCATGAAGGGAAGCACAGTGCTGACTTGAAGGGCAGTAAAGTCAGATGGCCAGGGGCAGTCTGGGTGGAGAAAGAAATCCTCCTGGGAGACTRGATTCCTGCTGAGGTCCTGCTGGCTTCCAGGCACCCCCTCAGCAGGGTCCAGAGGTTACCACTGAGTCTTCCCTGCCCTGACCAGCCCCACCAGGGGCCCACCCTCCCCCTGTCCCATGGCAGCCCCAGCCAGGGCCCTCGGTCTTGTCTGGGGCCATGCTGTAGGGGTTCAGTGGGGCTCAAGGAATCAACACACCCAAAACAGCACCTGTGCTTTAGCATTTGGACTAAGTATCAGCTCATTAGCTATCCTTCACAAACACAAATTAATTTTAATTAATATGAAGATGTCACTTCTACCAGCAGGAGGCTCAGAGATATATCCAAAATCTAAAATATTCGGAGAAAGTCTGATCATTTTTTTTTAGGTATATGCTACTCGTGTCACCACAAGATCTCCACAAATTCCCTCCCTTTCACTTCTTTCAGTGTTTCTGTAAGTTAATAAGACTTTGTCCCTTTGAACCTTTGGTGTCTTCTTCCCTGAAATACTCTGCAACCTGTAGTTTTCTGATGCTTTCACCATTCCACAGGTATTTCTGTTGCTTCTGTCTTACAGCTTTCGCTTCTGCAGAGCACTGGGCCTGTAAATATGGCTCATACAGTGACTTTCTGAGTGACCTAGAAGTCCACAGAAATCTCAGAAACGAGATTTTTCAAAGGATAGGGAGGTAAACGGAGTTGAGTATAAGTAGATGTGAATATAAGGGAGAAGCATGAAAACACATAATTTAAGGCTCCTGATCATCTAATCATATCAGATATGAGGATCTTAGGCACCTTGGTTCGCATAATTGCCAACAAAATTAATTGCACCTGAAACATTTCATACGTTAAAAAGAAAGCTGCAATCGAACTGTTACCCTCTAGAACGAATGCCAGAAATTCTCGGCTGGGCTATGAAAAGCAGATGAGTCTAATCAAACCCTTACATCTCATCTCAGGATTTTTTAGAAATTCTTCATMCCCTCATCTTGATTTGGGCTTAGCTTACATACAAAACCAGATGGAGGGCAATTTTTTATATTTGGTTTAAATGTGGCCCAGGGGTATATCAATCTCTCCAGACAAATTGATTTCAAAAAAAACTAAGTGTTTAGTCAATATGTAATGATAATTATTCATGGGGTTTCTAGTACCATCAATTCTAAATGTAAAATTTCCCRTCATATGGGCTTGAATGTGAATTCCAGCCAAGGCTTATTGCTATTTAAAGGCTCAGGATTGATAATACTCAGTGCAGGAYTGATTATTTTAATCTCCATAGTTTTTTTCATGCAGGCTTTAAGAAAACACCTCCTTTGGCTATGGAGTGTTCCATTGTACTCTTCCAGAATATTTCACACAAAATGAGCATAAGTTCACTTTTCTGGAAATAAACTGGTAACTGATTTTCACATATAAGAGAGACTGTACAGTGGTGAACTTGTACATAAAAGAACATAACTGACAAGATCCTTTCACTGCATGAGTTGAAAGAACACTCTCAAACCGTGTGTGTTGTACAGAAGAAAAGAAATAAATTTGAATGGCTGGCAGACAATGTCCAGTACTTCCCTTTTTAATACCATCAGTATTCTCATTGTTTTGCTGGTATGGCTTTCAGCTTGTAACTACCAGGCAAGAATGTGAGTTCTGTGAGAAATATCGAGATAGGATACATATCTGGTGAGGGAAGTCTGACTAATTTAGCCATTGCACAGGTCACCCATTTGAGCCCAATTTTAGATAACAGCCGCAATATATAAGCAGAATACTATATTCACACTCAATTTTTAGAGTGAGTAAGGGGATGACAGAGAACAGGTTTAGGCCTATTTTACTTCCAGAGATAGACCCAAAATCCCTAGCATTTTAAACTGGATACTATGTGCATAATGCATGTTAAAAGTAGGAAGTTTTGCTTTTATGGTGGGGGTAAATTTGTAAAATATCACTGTTTTCACCTTTGAAAACACAGCCTAGTTTCATAACCACATAGTATGTTTGACAAGGAAATAGCAAGCAACAACAAAGCTAGCCCCAAGTCATGGCAAACTGCTCTCCCATCTGTTCTTTAGTGATCAGCCAGAGGAGATCCCAAGAAGGACACCAGCACAGTGAAAGTGCTTCATACCAGAGCTCTATTCTCCAGATTAAGGCTCTATTAATGATTTTTATATTTCTGTGTACTTTTTCTATGTTACAAATACCCTCATTCCTCTTCATAATGATGGAACATTAGGCCAGCAGTGGAAGCTCACCTAATTTTAAGGTCGGAGACCTGGGAGGCTCCCAATCACGAGTGAGACTCTGCCTGCATCCCTGTGCTCCAATTCTTTGCTCTAAAAATGGGGCAGCTGCACAGACCTTGTTTGTGAACCATGATGTAAATACCAAGTGCCTCCTGACAACAATTCTGAGAACCTGATGAGGTCAACAAGAAGGATTAGAACAAAAAAACATCATAATTCTGAATCCCCACTGGAAAAAGAAAGAAACCTGTAAAATACTCAAGGTTTCAGATCTTGTGTTTCTCATGTAGTTAATGATCTATTAATTTAATATCTTCATTAATTCACTTTAAAACCTACTGAAAATCACATTTGTCTCGAAAATAACAGCTAAATTTCACTTGAATATGGAAAATCAAACCCATCAACTTTCTATATATTGTCTCCAAACTGCCTTCCTTCTTTGCAGGCTACATTCAACATATAATTACTGTACCAGTAGTATATGCAATATATAATTTATTACACTGTGTATGACAATGTAATGTTTTTAATAAGTTCTGTTTCTCATCTAGATTTTTTGATTACAGTCCGCTCCCAAACTGCTCTAAGAATCAAGAGATTTCACCCACACCGTAAAAGTCAGATTCTCACAGCAAATGATAAAAAGGAATTGAAGAATAATTGAAAGCATATAGTACAACAAATCAAAATTACACAGTGGTGTAATAAAAGGGAAAATGTAAGATAAATATGAGGAAAGACTCCTGCAAGTGAAGTATTTTATGATGAGAATAAAACTCCTAGAGAAAGTAAGGAATCATCACTTGTGGGTTTTCACTCCATGAATGCACAAAGTCTTCATCATATTATTGCATGGTATGGTTAGAAATGTCTTTAAAAGGTGCTTTCTATTTTCTGTCTGCTAGTCAGAGAAGATATGTTTCTCAATGATTGCAGAAAGAATTATGTAAATTTCTTAAAGTCAATTTTTTCACCCATGTGTAACCTAATTTTCCAACTTTACATTAAACGGTTGAAAATATAAGCAAATACCAATGTACTATATATATATAAAATGTGATATTTATAATTACTGTGAAAAAATTCTTTTATATTGATTATTTCAAGAAAAACAAATGAAAATGAGTAATTGCATCACAGTGAGCACCATAGTAATAAGATGAGAAAGGCTCCACATCTTTTGAAATATTGGCTCAATGTTACGTTGTACAAGCTAATTAAAACAGAAGTCATACTTAAGTTTTTACAACCTTTACTGTGATTACATTAATATTTCTTAATGTTGTTACCTTTGTGTCCTATTCAGAGACAAAGCAACTGCATGGGACAACTGAATGAATTTACTGCATGCACAGTATCTGCTAGTTTATYGGTGAACTGATTAAAAATTTTTACTATTTCTTTTCCACTACAATAAATTTGAATGGAGTAGTTTGTTATCATCTAGAAGGAAAATCCATGTGCAAAAAGTGTGCAGAAGAAGATGTGCAACTAGAAAAAAAAATTCACTGTAAGTCTGTCCGGTTTTGCCAGTCTATCCCAAAGACAGGAAAAGTTTGAGGAAAATGGATGAAATACTGAAGGCAAAACTATATAAGAAAATATGTTAATAAGTATATCTCATTTGAAAATTGTTGCTGCATGTTTTAGATGCTTTCAAATTGAGTAGCATTTTTCTGTACTATGAGAGCGAAACTGAGTAAACTGTTGCTTCTGATAACAAGGACTATAATATTTTCTGCATATAAAAAGTAAGAATTGARCTTTACAAATAAATCATATTCTATCATTTATGCTACATTATGACCCAAGAGATGTGTGTTACTTGGATGTGACACTTCCCGGGTAGTCACAGAAGACTAACCTCTGTGTAAAGCTGTCACAGAGGTTTCYGTATCACTCCCAGGAGAAGCAGGGCACTGCTGAAGTGTCGCTGGAACCTGGCACAGTCCTCAGCTACCCCTGGGGACATTCTTCTCCTCAAACTTATGCTGGAGGACTCAGTGGCACACAGACAGCTCAAGATTAGAAGGTCACAAAGAAGGCTTCAAATCAGCATTGGAGGTACACACACAGTACAGTAGTTATACACACCAAAAGCCATGTGCTCAGCAGTGTAACTATAGCAATCTGTGGGCAAAGAGTGAGAAGTACAGAGTTTTATCTTCTCCAGTAGAAATTGTCAATAGTGTGATATAAATTTGTGTGAGTAAACATCAGCCAGTGGCAATCTCTGTGTTTGTCTGAAGACACAAGTCTGCAGCTAAAATGTGTTTAGTATTCAAAGTAGCCCTACATTCACAAAGCGTTTTGAGAAGGTAATGAGTATGAAAGTGGAGGCAGTTTGAAATGAAGTTCTCGGAACATGCAAGTACTTGCAGATGTGGCAGTTCAAGTTTGGCTCTCATTTGTCACCATGTATCCCTAATGCTTCCAGATGCTGTGCGATGATCAGCCTCAGACACGACAACCTATTGCAGGTTGCTCTCTTAGACTAACTGGCACTGTAGGCAAGGCTAGACAGGAAGACTAGTGTTGGGCTTCCCTAAAACTAACGTGAAGGCTGTAGCTGAGGGTAGATGTCATGCATGCAGAAAAGGTCCTGGAGTACCATGTTCATAAAGAAGAAAAACACCCTGCTGGGTCAGTCCAGTGAACCTTCTTCTAGCCCAGTATTCAGTCTGGTGGTGACAGTACAAGATGCTACTTTTGGGAAAGCATGTAAACCTCACCACTGCTGAGGGCCATTCCTCCCATGATTCCCCCGTATCCTAAATATTAGGCAATATAGCCCTGCTTAGCCCTTTTGTTGTCCTTTTAAGGATCTGCTTAATTTGTCTAAACTCTTTCTGAACCTACTAGTAATGTCTATGTCCACAATCCCTGTGGCAGCAAGTTCCAGAAATTCACAGACTGCTATATAAAGAGGTATTTATCTGCTTTAAATTGATCTTCTATGAGTTTCATAAATTGCTCCCTAGTTCTATCATCATGGGATGTGATGAATGAAATCATTCTGCTTTCACCTTAWTCACTGTCTTCATGACTTTGTAATTCTCAACACTTGTATATGAGCTCAGCAGGTACAAAAGATTCAGAATCTCTGACTCTAGGATCTTATCTAAGGGCTCCTACTGAAATGTCTTAGGGTACATTTATAAATTAGATATCGTCTTAAATTACAAAACACATCTGTGAAAGAAATGTGATAGGAGGATAGCTGTAGATAGATGCACATCACAGCTGGTAAATGACACACTTGATAACAAAAAAATAGTAAAGATGGCAGAAGGAATTCTTCAATGTTAAACACCAACAGTAGAATATTTTTATTGAAATAATTAAATATTACTGAAAAAGATTAAGATATTGAAAATATATGTCTGTTTCTATTGTTTCTCTTCCTTCTTTTTTAAAGAAATATCTTAAAACTGAGCAATTTTAGATGAGTTTCACAATTTTGTGGTTTTAAGCAATGAATCATCATTTTCATCCTTTTTAAAATGAAAATTTGAAAAAATATATTACAACAAATAAAAGGAAATAAAATTATATGTAAGAATAATAATTATTGAAATTATGTTTTTCTGTTTGCATGTTGGATAACACTTATGCAAGGGTTGGACTCTGTGGCATAGGATGAATGCATCAAAATTTCAAAGGATCATGATTTGCAGTGATGAGTTTAAATAGAGTGATTAAGGAATCATAGTAAATACTGAGATTCTCACAGGTTCTAATCTCCTTCTACATGTAAGTTTACTTTTTGTGAAGTTCGTTTAGGCCAGATCTCATGTAGGTGTACATGCTACATAGACATTTGTTTATTAGTCTGGCAGAGGCTTTTGATATCCTTTTTCCTGTCAGTTGAATAAAAAGTAGAGATGAAGGGACAGAGAGTGAGGAAGTCTGACACAGACTTAAAATCATGTGCTTGCATTTATGAAGAAGCTGTAGCTTTGATTAGAAGCCTGGTGTTTGTCTCTGTGTGCAGGGTCAGGCCCTATGCTATAAATACTTACTTCATCATGGGGACCCAGTCTTCATCTGTGTTTGGAAACTTGAATTCAGAAGCAGTAAGGAAGATTGAGAGGGTCAAATTTATACTTGATGTAACTCCTTGGCAGTAAACCAAGGATAAATTTGGTCCATGTGTACAAACAGAGGTAACTAAAAATGTACAAGTGTTACAGAGCCAGATAAAGCAGCAAGTCAAGGGAGAACAGAGGGCATCAGCCTGAGAGGTAATCAATATATGTGGGAGGCTGGAAAAGATAAGCAACAACAATGTCAACAGAAAGTCAGAAGTGGGGGGGAAAAAGCTATCACAAAGTGGTAAAATAAAAACTTTTTCTTTCTCCCTGCATCCAGCAGTGAAGTTTGCTTTTCATTAATTATTTAATTATTTAGGGTTATATCATGCACTTGACTACACTAGTATGCAAAAGCGGGAGCGATCAGGAATATTTTGGACTTTTTTTTAGGCTGGAATGAAGCCTTAATATCCCATTTTAATGGAAGAAACTTGGTTTGCAGTTCTGCTTATGCCCTACAACCCATTSCCTAAAAAGGAGGCATTGTTAAAACAGTCTGTACAGTAAGGGCAATGCAGCTGGAAAGATCATGTGTTGCCCCCAAAAGGAATGGGCAAATAGAAAATCAAGACTCTAATTGCTCCTGTTCCTATGTCAGTAGTTTCTAGTACACAAAATAAGTTTTTTCATGAATGGGTATCTAGGCATGGTACACACAAGTCCTTGTAAGTCTAGATGTGCAAACGTAAAAATGTTTGCTGGTCAGGGGAAGATTTGGACTGAATATGCCATGCTTATTTCAAGTCAACAGAGTTCTATTTATTTCCCCAGGTTGAGAGTGTGGTCTAGAGTGTCATTTTGGAAGTGGAAAGACCAACTTAGAAAGAAAGAGTCACTATGTAAAATGAATATCTAGATTCACTGTTGCCCAATATTCTGTGCAGCCATTTATTCAAATGAAATGAAGAAAATGTAGATATAAACAAGTTATCAACTATGAGAGTTCACACTCCCCTAACTCAGAGGCTGCTATGCCTCTGTATAACCTAATTTAGAACAAATACAAAACTGTTTTTTSTTACTTTACCTGACAGAAAAGTCTAAATACATCCAGATCTTGCCTCCTCCCCCAKGCAGTTTCAACACACATGCACCCACTAAACCAATGTTAGGGAATCCTCCGAACATTAACTGAATTTTATTTTGATAATTTACATGTATAATCTAAACTGCTGCATGTTTAAAATATATTCCCTCTTTTTCTTATAGTGTCTGACCGGTGTGTTTTCTCATGTATGAACTAAAATGTTTTAGAGCTTATTTGTACTGTTTTTAAATGTGTGCTAGCAAAAAAACCATAGTGCGTAAGCTGGAACAGGTAAGTCTGCATTTTAGCTGGCTTTTGAGAAGCTTGAGAACAGTAGTAATAACTGTTAGTGCTATGATAGCATTACAGCATTCTCCTTTTCAAGAGCTTTGTCTAAACTATAGGATGGATTTATATTCCCAGGTGCAGTCCAAACTCTTGGTCCTTTGATTCCCCCAACCAGAGGGTCAATTCAAATGTGTTAAAGTCTCTGTTCCTTTGTTTACTCAGGTCGTCTTCCAGTTAAAGCAGGTTGTGGTGTGCATGCATTCATTCCAGAAATGAGTCTTAATATGGCCAGTGTGCATATATCTGGCGTGATATATGAGAAGCTTTCTCAGTTCCCCCAGCTCAGTTCCCCCTAGCTCTGTGCATTCAGAGCTTGCCAAAGTGATGATATTCTGCTATGCCTGCTTTACATGACTGTTTTTAAGCTGCTGCAATTCTAGTGATGCTAGTCTAGAATGTACTGGGGTGCTGAGGGGAAGGGAATTTTATTCTTTTTTCCAAGATTTTTTTTGGCTGAAAGGACTCAACTATCTTGGCACAAGTTCAGACTCTTTTTACAGGAATGAGTTTGCATTTTTCAGCTACTAGTAAAACACTTCAGGTAAAGAATTATCCTAGCTCTATTCACAAGTATATTTAACACATAACAAAAACACTGAAAACAGTATCTAGCACAAAGCTGGGCAGAAAAGTCAGAGAAATGCATATGTTTTTGTTGTGTTCTTGGAAAACTGTATCTGGCAGGTTTTAGCTGTTAGCCCACATAAAAAGACTGGTGCTACAGGGAATGTTTAAGGAGAGGAAAGACATGAAGGACAACGCACTGCCAAGTGATCAAGTTTCTCTGCAGTAGTTACTATATAGTTTGCTGAAGTGCTGTCTTTAACTGCCTGCAGAGAGAGTGGAGATAAATCACATGGTTGCATTACATTTTTTGAACTTGCTTTTCTTTTTGCACCTTATACCTTTGTCTCATCTACCTCAGGCTGTTACATGGACAGTTCAAGCAAAGCCAGGAAATATTTGGAAAAAAAAATAAAAAATCCCTTGGAGCAATAGGAGTGCTGTGTTGTTTAGGATCCACAGCAGAGACGGGGCAGGGGTTTCTCTCTTCTTCACTCTTATTATTGCATGGCTATTGCCAATCACATGCAGCCCAACCTCTGTACTACCCTTATCAACAATGAGCTATTTCTTTAAGTGTGTCTTCTTGTTAACTTTATCTCAAAATAATTAGAAAGTTTACGAAAAGCATACGGAAAGGAGGAGGAGAAAGAAAAGAGAAAGACAGATGACACCATAAAAGGCCTTTTGCCAAAACCCTTCCAAGAATTTGGCTTCTCTTAAGGTTTAGATACCACTTATTTCAGTGCCCCTGTTATTTCCTCCCCAGCTCTCCTTCTCTTTCCTTGGTGTCACTTGATAGCATCCATGAAAACAACACCTCCAAAAGAACAGCACAGAGTCATCATGGGCTGCCAACGTGAGAAAATCACTCATAATATTGAATAACATCAAGGGCCCCCTGCTTTTCCTATCTGTCACTAAACAAACTGCACTGACATTTTGGCATTCATACACAGGACACGCTGACATTTTGGCATTCGTTGTAAAAATGGACTGAAATACAGAAAGGTTTAAAAGATGCGTTTGCTATAAGTGTCCTCACRTTCCCAGCAATATCAATGTTAGAATAACTTAGTACTAAGAACAGCTGGATAGATGTTTGGCTGCTTCTCCTGTCTAGGTGGGTGCAGACCTTTCATGAGGACATAGCAGAAAATGGTTCCATATGAAAGAATCCTAAAACTGCACTTGACATCATTGAGTGAAAATGTCCTCTTTAGAGAGAAYCTGAAGAGAATCTCTGACATTTTGGAAATGATATGAAAGCTTTTCTCTCAGAGTATAACCATGGGTTAAATTCTGCTCATCTGCAGTCCTCCTTATGCTTGAAAAAAGGGTGGGGAGTATGGTACATCTGATTTATTGCTGCATATGCACTTCTAAACACTGCTCAGCACTTCTTTTGTCTTGTATACTGTTTATTTGATCCTGAACCTGATTAATTACAGGGTGTTATACAAAAGGCAGAAAGGAAAAATGGATCCTGAATTAGGCAGTCCTTTGGGTAGTCATCAGACTGATCCTGACTGGCTTCAGAATTAGACACTGAAGGTTCATTTTGGACTGTCTTTAGAGACAAGATTTTGTGGTGACTCATACTGTGTTTTAATCATTCATCATTATCTTAAATTTTGACATAAAAAGGGTTCTTGAGTCCAACATGCTATTCTAAGCAGTCAAAATTTGCGCTCTTTGTAGAAGAAAATGCTTTACAATATGCCAAACTGTGTTTATTATTATTATTTTTGTCAACTACATTAAAGCTTAAAGCTATTTATGTGCGTGTTCAGACCACTCAGGCCYTTCTGAACGTGCTTATTCATACCTCTTTATCTACGCTTGGAGTCCACATCAGTGCTCATTCTTTTTGAATAACTACTAATTCAGAATAACACAAACCATTTCCATTACTCTGTCTGCCACAGCTGATTGATGCAGATTTAACAAAGCTAATCTGAGATATTGTCAAAATAAAAATGTTATCATAAAGTTAACAAAAAGTCTAGAGTTTTTCTGCTTGTTTTCAGTGCAGTCTGGATGCCACTCAGTGGAATCCAATCCAGTAGACTCTTTGAACTGTAGAAGAAGCCCTAAGATTATGTCTAGAAGATCTACTAAAGATGTGTAAGAATAACAAATTCACATTTACATGCATAACATTTCTAAAGGATTCTGGCCTGCCACTACAAATTTTTGAGGGGCTCCACAAATCTCAAAACAGTAGGAAAACTCTAGCATTTACAGGTGGGATTTTCAAAATATTCAATGCTAACTTAATTGACTTCCTGCTGGAAACAATCCCACTGTGACTTTTGTCATTGACTTTACCAGGAGCAGAGCCAGGCCTGCATGTTTTAAGAATTATGTTCTAATATATACACATGGTGGTCATCTTTCTATCAGTGTTTTAACTTCTTTACCCCAACACCTAAAAACTTGCTAATCTGACTGAAAAGTTCTCATAGAATATCGCAGATTTGCTCTGGAGAAACAAGTGTGTCAAAAGAAGGATGACTCAACAAGACAGATTTGTTACATCAGCAATGAGTAGTTTACCATGTGGCTGGTGCAGCAGGCAAGCGAGAGCTTGAAAATCTTTGTACAAACAGAAGAAATGCTATATTTACTATGGGACATGGTAATCCAGAGTATATTAGTTTGCATTTTGCAAAGACTTAAGATTCACTTGAAATTCAAAATGTACAATAATGCAGTAGCATCTATAAATCAGAAAAACAATGGAAAGAAAACAAGGTTTTCTATCTGATTACAGATATACTTCATTAGCATCAGTTTTAGAAAATTCAGCAGATAAAATTCAAATTATTGATTATACAGAGCTATTGCCATCAAAACACTTACAAAAAAAAAAAAGAATTACTGCACCAAAAAACTCTGCCTGTGTAACTATTGCATTTATGGTCTTATGTGAGCTCAGGAATAGGGTCATCTTCTTCTTTTTTCTTTCTTTTTTAGTTATTTCATTTATCAGAAAAGGCATATTTACCAAAGGGAATTATAATTTCTTCCACCTTGAAGTAAAAATAAGATACCGGGTATCCAATTTATAGCTTTTCCTTTGTCTGTTTTTCATAATTATACTTTTGACTTATTTAAAATCCCTTTTGAAATGTTGAATATTAGAAAGGCAGCACAGCCGCTGATTCTGTTTGCAGTGGCCTAAAAAAGAAAAGTGCAAGCTTTAATCTGATGTCTAGGCTGCATTAAAAAAATTGGATTGAAAAGGATTAGATTAGATTAGACCTTCTGGATTTAAAAATGTTAAAACTCCATTTATGCTTTAACATAATCTCCTTCCACTTTCTGSGGCCATCAAGCTGAGCTCTGTCCCTTGCAAGTATTTTTTATTATTATTATTAAATTTGCTTCTTTTTCATTTTAACATCCTAGTTTCATATTTGTAATAGCAAGAAATCCTCTGAGACAGATCTAAAAGTTCTTTCTGACCTGGTGAATGCAAGGGCAGGCACTTAAACCTCTGGCTTTTACGATGATTTTATGTATTTGTGCACAGTCACAAATGTAAATATTAATAGCTACTTTTTAAAAGCCAAATAAGAGTGAGTGCTTTTAAGGACTTTAGAGGCTTGTGAGAGAGTGGTGATGTTTTACAGTACAACAATTTATTTACAATGCATTATTATGAAAAAATGCTCAGTTTAAAAAGCAATCATGTACTTTACTAAACCTGAAGTACCTATTACCTACAGCATCTGTAAATAAAAAAGGTATTATAATATTTGCAAACTGCTGCCTGGTACTTCAGAATGCAGATTGGATTTTATTTCTCATAAAAATAAAACCGAAATATTATTTAGGGGTTATAGGACAGCACCTCTCAGGAGAAAAATGGAGGAATAATAATATCCCCCCTGGGATCAATGTAACATTTTCAGTGATGATGGTGACTCTACTGCTGAATTTCTGAGCATTCCACACCATGGGTGGGACTATCAATTTTTCCAACATCACTCACTCTGTTTTGAAAATATTCCAAACCAAAGATATCTAATCTAATATGTGAGACAGATTATAGAATCATGGAATACTAACCGATACGTGATTATATCAAACCATTGACTCCATTTCTGTTCAGCCGTAGTGGATCAGCCCTTTCTGTTCAACCCTGGAGTTCTGATAAGTCATGTGACAGGGCATACTACCACATGTATCTTATTTGCTGCCACTAAGCACAGGCTCTGGATAACATCCAGAAGATCCATTATTGTGATTTGGTCTGACCTGGTGATACAAATAACTAGGTGCTGTTATCAGAAAGGTGGTGTTTGCTGAGCTGGGCTGGAGTTTCCTTGATTAATTCAGGATATCTGCTAGGACCCAGCAAGGAACTGTGTCTGCTTTAATTGGTGAATCCCACTGTGGAACCTGGTTCAGGATATTAAAAGTGAACTGTCCAAACCAGTGTGAGTTGCCATTGTGACACCATCAAAAATGGACAAATAATCTGGTCAATAATCCCCATTCTCAATGTAGCCACCATTATCAGATGAATAAAAGTGAAAAGATGTTTATCACATCCCTAATAGTGACTAGGGGTCACTAGCTAAAAAGTTTTGTTACCCAATTTGCTATGGTCTTTGTGAGGCTCAAGGCTGTCAAGAAAGTGTAACTAGCAGAACACCATTTTCCCTTAATGCCACCAGAGAAACTGAAGTATTTTATTACTTTGGTGTTTTTTCAAATCTTAATCTGCTTTTTTTTTCATGTACTTTTTTGATAGCCACATTTGAGAACACGGATGGCTTATGTTCATAGCACACACTCAGGTCAGTACCTGAGCCAGATTGTCTCTAACAAAGACCAGTTGGGTTTCAAGAGGAGGCCATCTGGGGCTCAGCGACCATGACATGATAGAATTTTCGATTCTCGGGGAGGTAAGGAGAGGGGTCAGTAAGACTGCTACCATGGACTTCCGGAGGGCAGACTTTGGCCTGTTCAGGACGCTGGTTCAGAGAGTCCCTTGGGAAGCGGTCCTGAAGGGCAACGGGGCCCAGGAAGGCTGGACTTTCTTCAAGGAGGAAGTCTTAAAGGCGCAGGAGCGGGCTGTCCCCCTGTGCCGTAAGAGGAGCTGGCGGGGAAGACAACCGGCCTGGCTGAACAAGGAGCTTTTGCTGGGACTCAGGGAAAAAAGGAGAGTCTATCGCTGTTGGAAGGAAGGGCGGGCGACTCAGGAATAGTACAGGGATCTCGTCAGGTCGTGCAGAGAGGGAATTAGGAAGGCAAAAGCACAGCTGGAACTCAATCTGGCCACTGTTGTCAGGGACAACAGAAAATGTTTTTACGAATATGTTAACGACAAGAAGAGAGCCAAGGAGAATCTCCCTCCCTTATTGGATGCCGGGGGAACATTGCCACCAAGGATGAGGAAAAAGCTGAGGTGCTTAATGCCTTCTTTG